>VZSJ01000425.1:165006-240424 GCA_013398405.1 Pheucticus melanocephalus
AATGGATTTGTATGAAAGGGGGACTGACCCCCTGCATATCTCTAAAATCTTTTAATGAAACTTCAGACTATTGTATCCAAGTGGCAATACTCCCTCAAATACTGTATTATCCCCAGGAGTTTATGTATAATCAACAACAGACCCCAGTACACCACCTTCAAAAAAAGGGAACCGATCACAGCACTCACCGCAGCCACCCTAATGATCGTGGGAGGGACCGGAGTAGGGCTAGAGTTGCGTCATTGGTCAGACAATCCCGAGAATTCAACTCCCTAAGGATCGCAATAGATGAGGATCTCAAACGTACAGAGCAGTCAATAACTGCATTGGAGAAATCGGTACGATCACTGTTGGAAGTGGTTCTCCAGAATCGGAGGGGCCTTAACTTATTGTTCTTACAACAAGGGGGGTTATGTGTTGCTCTTTGAAAAAATGTCGTGTTTATGCAAATCACACCAGAGTGGTTCGAGACACAATGACAAAACTAAGGGAGGGACTAGAGAAAAGAAGAAAAAAAGAAAGGGAGGCCCAGCAAAGCTGGTATGAAAACTGGTTCAATAGCTCTCCCTGGCTTACGACCTTTCTCTCCACCATTGCAGGACCCCTTATATTATTGTCACTGGTATTAACTTTTGGACCATGTATTTTTAATAAGGTACGAGGCACTCCCTGAAGAATTAAAAATCGATAGCCCCCTAACCTTGGCATGACAGGAATTAAAAAGATTTGATGAATAAAATGGTTAAAAGAAGAAGGGGGGAGTTTGTAATGGGTTAACTTTGTTTGTTCATCAGGAAATGGAACAGTCAAAAACTGTTACTGATTGTTATCTTGCTACGCTTTGTAAAATGTTAAACCACAAGGCATATGTTATAGTTAAAAAAGATGTTTAGCAGAGCTAAAAGGTCACAAAAGTGACAGATGTCGCCCACAACAAGACACCTACACAGAAGAAGACATCAGGTGGAAAGACCCCTGGAGAAATGTATAAAAGAAGAAGGGAACATACAGTGTGTGTGAGCTGTTGGGGGAGCGCAGACTCCCCGGCTGCACCCAGCGCTGTCTTTGCTTGCTATTGCTTGCTCAATTAATAAATTCAATTAGCCACTTGAAAGAGTCAAGTGTCTATCTTACCCAACCAAAACTTATAACAGAAGGAATAATGTTAACCCTAGATGGGAGCCCATATCTCATTTTGACATCAGAAATAAGGGAAGCCATCAGAGATAGTGACTTGCGTTCCCCATATTTTAACAATATGGTGAAAAGTATATTTGGCTCTTATAACCTAACACTGTCAGATTGTAAAAATATTTCCTCTATGATTCTAAGAAACTCACAGTATATTTTATGGGATTTAGAATGGTGAAAGTATCTGTCCTGGTTTGAAAAGGAAGTGTTTTTTTTGGGATGCTGTGGTCAAACCAATAGGTGCTCAGATTCGAATCTTGGCACCTGGTGTGGCCACGGAGGACGTGGATACACCTCTGAGAACACAGGGGGTTAAAAGCAGAGAACTCCCAAGGGGAAGCTCTCTTGGGTTCCGGCTCATGAAAGAGGTCAGAGCTCCCCTGGCCGGCTGTGGGCTGGGTGCGGGAGGGGAAGCCATGCAGTTGGGTGAGGTAGGCCGGGCCTGGCACAGAGAAGGGAGGTGAAGGTCCCTGCAGGATGGAAGGGTGGAGGAGAACCGAGAGGCATCGGACAGTCCCCCCCCGACCCCCCCACCCCCCCACGGGGGAGAGAGACAGAGACAGAGAGACAGAGAGAGAGAGGTGCCTGTGCCACCTTGAAATTTGATAGCACAGCCAGCCAAGAAGGAGAACGGGGGAATTGGGGGGGGGAAGGGGGGGGAAGGGGGGGCAGCAAGAAGGTCCCCAACAGGGCAGCCGTGGGAGTTCTGGACAGGCAGAGCCTGAGATTTTAAACCCTTCTCTTGGATGATGGAAACCTTACAAATGCTGATCCTCCTGGAATTGAATGAGAAGAGAGATAAAGATGAGATAAGAGGAAATGGGCCAGGAGAGAAGTTGATAAGAATCTTAGGTGGGAGGAGATGATGGAGTGGCCTTTGGCTGGACTTCTCTTGTACTGCCATGGACAGAACCATTTTTCCTGTGACACAGAGACTGCATTTAGGGGGAGGCAATGGCTTGGAGCCAGGAGAGTGCAGTGATGTTATGTGAAGGAGTGCATGAACAGAGACAAAGGGTGAGGAGGGTGGTGGTGCCCTCTTTCTTCAGAGAAGAAGATCTCTGTTCTCGAGACCCCCTCGGCCCCAGGAGGTGAATCTGGGAGGGGGGGGACAGGTGTCCCAAAAGTGAGAGACTGTGCTTTCTTTGGAATTGGGCAAAGCATCCTTAAAAGGGAACCCTAGAAGCAACCCTGGTCCATGAGCAGTGGTGAGGGCACTGGACAGGGAAGGAAGATGTCATGATGGCAAATGATGTCTGGGCAGTGCCACGTGTGACAGGAAACACAAGAGGTCTCAACTGTGTTTCTAGGGGGAAGCCTATGGTACAAGAGGGACTCCTCTCTTCTTGATGAACTGAGAATTGATTATCTAAAGGGTGGTGATGGACTGAGAGTTGGTGATCTGAGGGGTGGTAACTGAATTGGGAATCAGAGGTTTTGTACTACTGTGGTGTATTGGAAATTTGGTGGGGGAGGAGGAATGTTTATGGAAGGTTTTCATTCTGAGTTCTGTATGTGTTTCTTTTTATATATAGTTGTAGGTTAATAAGTTTTTTCTTCTTTATTCCTAAGTTGGAGCCTGCTTTGCTCTATTTCTGGTCACATCTCACAGCAGACAGCAGGGAGAATATAATTTCATGGGGGCATTGGCATTGCGCCAGCGTCAAACCATGACAGCATCTTAACAAACTGGTTGAGAGTTATGCTGGTGGTCCTAATGCTCAGCCCACAGTTGGTGTATTAGCTGGCGATGCTCCACATGACAAAGCCAAAGACCAGGCCGAGGCTTTGTCTCCGGCTGTGCTTGAAGATAATAAGAAATCAGCTCGGAGGGCTTTTTTTAACTGTCCAGCCTGCAGGAACTCACAAGAATGCTTATTCTCTGATTCGGCAAGGAGAAACTGAATCCTATGAATCTTTTCTGGATTGTTTAACCCAGGCTGTTCGGAGGCAGCCCACCAACTTTTAATTAAAAGCCTCGCTTTTGCAAACTCAAACAACAATTGCAAAAAAGTCATTTTAGCTTTGTCAGACCAACCCCCCACAGTTCCTCAAATTCTGTCTGCTTGTAGTAAGCTGGGTACACCTCTGCATGTAGCTACGGTGCATGCTAATGTGCTGGGGGAGCAGCTTTCAAAAGCCCTTGAGGCTCAAACAAAAACTATTGGGAAAACTCTCACTGCTTTGCAAATTGATTCAGTTAAAGGCCTATGTTTTCACTGACATAAGCTTGGACATTTAAAAAAGGACCGTTCTGAGGCTGCAAAAAATACAAAAAACCCCTAATGTTTGCCGTCGGTGCAGGAAAGGAAGGCATTTTGCCAATGTTTGATATAGATGGAAAACGTCCGACGGGATTCCTGAAAAAGAGCGCACAGTGTCATCACGTGGAGAAACAGATAATCACAGCTCAATCACAAGACCATTCAAACAACTTGCAGGTACCTGGGGGAAACCTGGGCCAGATGCAATCTGTGCAATCACCAGCCATCTCCCAAGTGATCCCAACTTATTACCCCCAGGGACATGATGCTAGTGTATTTAAAAAAAAATTTGTGGCGTGAATGCATTCCCACAGGAGTTACTGGTACTTCCCAACAAAGACAAGATTTTTTAATTATAGGCAAGGACAGTAATAAATTTCTTGGACTTTCAGTTTTTCCAGCTGTCATCTCAGCAAATTGTAATGAAGAACTGATGATTTCAGCTCTTGCTAACAATGCTCCTGTGGTAGTGTTCAGGAGGGTTTCCAGGATGAGAGAGAGACGAGAGCCTTGACTCCATCAGAAGGCTTGATTTATTTTCTTACAATATGTATATATTACATTATATTAAAAAGAGAAGGAAGGAAGGGAGAAGGTTTCTCCTGAAGGCTGCTAAGCTGAGACGAGACAAGAAAGGAATGATAACAAAGGAGCTCTCTCTGACTCTGTCCTCAAGAGCTCAGTCCTTGATTGGCCATTAATGATAAACATACAAGATGGGCCAATCACAAATGCACCTGTTTGCATTCCACAGCAGCAGATAATCATGGTTTACATTTGTCGCTGAAAACTGCAGCTCTCAGAAATCCTAAGAAAGGATTTCTCATGAAAGGTGTCTGCGACATGCTCCAATGTTAATTGAATGAAAACCAACTATAGCTATTGCTATTGCATTACCAATGGATATAAATAAGCAAGTTGTATGCCAAGAAATGCCTTTTGAGAGTTCTGGCACGGTGCCTAATGTCCTTTGGATAAGATGTGTCAGCGATGAATGGCCAGAGCTGACGTGCAGTCTGACACACCTTGGTAAAACAGTTCATATTACAGGTATGCTGGACACAGGGGCAAAGATCACTGTGATTTCTCATGCATCCTGGCCATGGTGACACCCATGGGTGCTCTCACAAGAATTGGAGGAGCTACCTTGTGTCTGCAAAGTGAATTCATGATGACTGTTACAGATCCCAAGGGAAGAACAGTAACCATCTGCTCCTTTGTGGTGCAGAAGCCTATCACAGTATGGGGGAGAGATGTGTTGTCCCAGTGGAGAGCGAAGATAGAAGTGGATTTTTGATGAAAACTGCAGCAACACCTGCCACTCTGAACTTCTAATGGAAAACCAATCAGCCAATTTGGATTAATAAGTGGCCTCTTGAACACAAAAAACTGTATAATCTCAAAAAATTAGTAAATTAACCACTACAAAAAGGCCACATGAAACCTACACACAGTCCCTGGAATTCCACAGTTTTTGTCATTCTCAAGAAGACTTCTGATTCCTGGAGACTGCTCCACAACCTGAGGAAGATCAATGAGATCATAGAGGACATGGGGCCTCTAAAATCTGGACTTCCCACTCTTTCAATGATTCCAAGAGACTGGCCTCTTGCTGTCATCAACTTAAAAGATTGCTTTTTCAACATTCTACTGCATACAGAGGATGCTCCTCGATTTTCCTTTTCAGTTCTAGCCATCAGTAGAGAAGAACTGCTTCAAAGGTATCACTGTACTGCCAGCTGGGGGGTCTATGTACAAATCATGAACTGGACGGGACTGCTGAGGAGCATGTCTCAAGCTGTTTATTTTCTAGCATCAGTCTCATTACATGGCTATGACAATGGAAGATGCCAGCAGCTCACATCCCAGGCAGCAGACCAAGAACTTAATGTTACAACTCACTTTATAAGTTTTTTGACCAATCACAAAAAGCAAAAGCACATTGACAGTAGTTCTATTCAACTACTATAAGCACACGTACCTATGGTTAAAACAATGCTTGCTTATTTTCAATACAATACCTACTTGTAAGCCTTAAAACACAATGCACAGAGCTCCATTATTAAGCTTAGAACTTCCTAATATCTTGCTAGATAAACTTTTCTGCAGCTTAGGGAGTTATTCTAGCCAAGCGTTAATACACAGATCATTGTTCTATTTGTCCTTACTTTTCTACTTCTTAGATAATTTTTCTGCTGACAAATCTTATGGCTACTGCTTAGCTCTAATCACAGTTCTGCTGTCTCTGAGGCCAGCCTTTTGCAACTTTCCCAAAACCCTCTGATTTTATGGATTCCCACATCACTGGGTTGTTTTGACACAAGGGATGAAAAATTTGCCTACTATTTGTCAATATTTTGTGGCAAAAGACTTCTCTCCATCCAGACAAAAACACCCACAGTCAAGAATTCTACACTACATGGATGACTTGCTCATTGCAGCAGCAACTCAAAAAGAAATGGAACAGACTCAAGATAGTGTTGTTGGTGAAATTCAAAATGCTGGACTGGAAATTTCAACATCAAAGACACTAGAATTCTCACCCTGGAAATATCTAGGATGGAGGATGACAGAACAAACAATCAAGCCACTGAAAATACAGCTTCAAAGCAAAGCCAACACCTTGCAAGATTTACAGCAGCTTTTAGAAGAGATCCACTGGGTCCCATCTGTTTTAGGAATTACAAATTATTAACTTGCTCCACTTTTTAACCTGCCAAGAGGAGATTTTGACATCAAACCTCCAAGAACCTTGACCTGGAAAGCACAAAAAGTCCTGGAAAAGTTGCTGAAGCTCTTCAAAAAAAGACAAGCACATTGTTGTGCTGCAGAAAAGCCCTTTTTCCCTGCAGTGTTGGGGGACTCTTCTGAGAAAGATCGTTTGTTAATAATAGAATGGGTTTTTCTTCCTTGCAGGTCTCCAAACCCAGTTTTTACAATTATGGAGATGACAGCTCAAGTTATAATGAGAGCTAGAACGAGATCGCTTACTATGGCAGGCCAGGACTTTGTAATTATCTATTTACCTTTGAAAAAATATTACCTTGATTGTGCTATGCAAAATTCAGAGGATTTGCAGAATGCGTTGTTAAATTATTCAGGTGTTTGTTCAATTCATTATCCAGGTAACAAATTGTTGCAAGCAAAATTAAGTTTTAGAGAAAAACCTATGCTAAGTGAAGAGCCTTTGAGTGCTATAACTCTCCTCACTGATGGGTCAGGGAAAACACATAAATCAGTAGTAGTTTGGCAAAACCAAACAACAAAAATATGGGAATCAGATATTCAAACAGTAGAGGGCTCTCCTCAAATGGTTGAATTGGCTGCTGTAGTGTTGCCCTGATTTTTTAAGATTTTCTAAGCCTTCTGATGTTTACATTCTTGTAACGAACTTTCTCATACACTTTCTGTAAATAACTTATTGTTTTGCATTCTTTTATGGAGGAGGAGAAATTTGATGGACTGTTGGTTTGTCCAGTGTCATTGGAGAGGTGGCACTTTCACCCTCCAACCCACTGTTACTTTTGGAAATCTATAGATGTTGGAGTCAGAAAATAAACTTCCCTTTTTCTTCGCCTCCAGAGCAGCGGTGTGTGCACTTGTGTTGTTTCATGTCCTATAGTGACATCTGGTGACCGCCGGTGTGTACTGCAGCCTAGGCTGTAGGCACAGAGTCCCGACTGCCGGTGAGGTGGGGTTGGCGCTTTGCCTGCTGTTCTTGTGGTGATGGCAACCTCTGTAGATTTTGTGGAGGAGTCTCTCATTTTGGACCTCTGGAGTGATCTCCTGGAGCGGAAATGAGTTTCTGTCCTCTGGAGTGATTTTGAAAGGTTGTTTTTGTGGGCCAGACAGCAAGGGTTCTTTTCTAACCCTGTGGAGGTGTTCTCCAGGGAGGCATGGTCCCTCGTGGGAGGCCATCTCATGGAGGCCCTCTTTGATGATTGCACTGTAGATGTGGGATCGCTGCTGGTGCAGTGGAAAAAGTGGGACGAGATTTGGCAGGGGTCTGGGTTTTGTAGCTCTCGGAGTTCCCAGCGGGACCCTTCCATCTCAGACATGGACGAGGGGGAGATTGAGTTTCTGTGTGTTGCAAAACCCTCTCCCCCGCCCTAGGATGGTGAGCTGGGGGATGGGTCCGTCTCGGCGGATGGTGATTGTTCCCCTGGGGCGGATTGGGCTCCCAACCAGCTGGTCCTGACTCTAGGGGGCGGAGCCCCATGGGCTTCTGGGGGCTCTGTGGAGTCGGCTGGCTGTCCTCGCCCCACCCCACGCTGTGCAGGCAGCAGGGCCGGGGGGGATCTGCCCTCTTTTTGTGCCTTGCCGGCGCTTTGGGGCGGCGGGGAACCTGTGGATCAGCCTCTGCCTCTGATTGAGTCTGATGTGGTAACAACTCTTTGTCTGAATTGTGGTGTTTCCACAAAGTACCCCCTGAATGCAGCGGAGGCGGGTTCACCTGCCTCCGAGTCGGGCTCGTGGGCAGGGGGGACAGCCTCGCCCGTCTCTGGGCCTGCGCATCCTGCCGGGCATGTACAGTCGGTGGGAGCAGCCGGGGGCGGGGCATCGGTCGGTGTTCCGTCAGGCCCTGCTCCGGTGGGCGGGCAGCCCGCCCCACTCCGCTCGGCAGGGGCGGTGCCCGCTGTGGGGTCTTGCGTCTCTGGTCGGACGCTCACAGGGGCTGTGCCTGACTCCTTTGTGCTGGCGCGCAATGACGCGGCTTTGCGGGCCGCGCCTTTCTCGGCGCCCCGCCCCTCGTCCGTGTCAGGGGAGGGGGGCCCTGCACAGGTCTCAGTCTGATCCACACCGGGGTTGCGAGCTGTGTCGACACCTGCATTCGCCGTGGTGCCCTCTGCCAGGGCTGCAGTGCAACAGGGTGCTGAGGTGTTCACCTTTAGCGTGAATACTGACTTGGCCAGTGGGAAGCTGGTGGGTTCCCGGGGCTGTGGACCCTCCTCATCGGTTTTGTGGACACTCCGCCCCTGCCAGGTGACCATGCGTCCGAAGGAGCATGGGTGTTTCTGGCGAGAAGTCCGTGCTAAGGCCGACAAGGTGTTTGAGCCTGCCTCCTCGCAGCGTCTGCAGGATAGCGGAGAGGGCTCCTCTGGCTCTGCTGATGCTGCAGGGGGCGCAAGGTCAAGTGGTGTTGAGCTGGCTCCCAGTCGGGCATCTGCTCTTGTCCCAATGGGACCCACAGAACAGGACATGGCAGGTGCTGCAGCCCTGCCAGGGGGTCCCCAGGCTTTCTGTGTGCTCAGAGGTGTTACTCATAACACCCATCAACCTATATCATTTAAACAGGCAAAGAAAGTCCGTGATATGGTTCCTCAACATGGTGTGGAGTCTGCTGAAGTTATGCAGATGCTCTGGATGCTTGCTAATGACGTGCTGATGCCTTATGACATCCGTGCTGTGGCACATGCTCTTTTTGACCCTGTAGAATTTGACATTTCTGAGACCAAGTGGGCTCGTTTGGCAACCAGCACAGTGGAGCAGAATGCTATCCTGGGACTGAAGGTTCCCAGGTGTGTAGTTGTCACTGATATGCTGTTGGGCACAGGAAATTATGTTGATCCTCAGGGGCAAGCTGGCTTTGATCACCTCGTGCTTGACCAGTGCCAGACGCTAGGCATGGCAGCGATTGTTCAGACCCTGGAAATGACTTCTCCGAAGCAGCCGTTTGCAACCATTGTCCAAGGGGCTGATAAGCTTTTCATTAAATTTGCAGGGAGGTTGTCTGCATCTGTGGAGAGGCAATTGGCAGATCCTGTGACTAGGAGACTTTTGATTGCGAGCCTTGCGAGATGTAACTGCAATGATGATTGTAGGAGGATCATAGAGGCTCTTCCTGGTGATCCTACTATCTCCCAGATGGCAGAGGCCTGTGCGAACAGAGGCCCCTCAGTTTGGAAGATGGCTGCTGTGGCTAGTGCTGTGCAGCCGATCTGGGCTGTGCCACAGGGCAGGCAGCAACAGCAGGGGAATGCTCCGGCTGGCAAGAAACAGGGGAAAAAGGCACAGAAGGTCAAAATTCCCATGTTCTTGTGTGGTTGGTGTGGAAGGCCAAGCCATATGTCTAATGTCTGCAAGGCGACTGTTCATGTTAATAGCCAGGCTTTGCCAGGTTCAGGAAATGGAAAGCAGAGCGCGAAGGGGAGACGCACCCAGACACAAGCTTCTCTCCAGACCTCAGAGCCAATGGAGGTCTCCTTTGCTGGCTTCCAGCCGGCACCCACAGCTCAGCAGGTGTTGATGTCTGCACTGCAGCAACAGTTGTTTTAGAATCTTGTCAAATACACAAGGTTCCCCTGGATGCCTTTGGTCCCTTGGGTGGGGGCATGAGTGTTCTCCTAATGGGGAGGTCTAGTGCCACTCTCTAGGACATCATTGTGCACCTGGGGCTCATTGATGCAGATTTCACAGGGCAGATTTGTGCCATGGTCTCCACACCCACCCCCCCAATCACGATCCCAAAAGGGATGCGACTTGCTCAACTTGTGCCTTTTAAGTCCTCTGTTCGCAGGACAGCTGACTGGTCATGTGGAGTGGGTGGCTTTGGATCCACTGGGCCGCCTCAAGTTCACTGGACCACTGTCCTGACCAAAGAATGTCTCGAGGTGCTGTGTACCCTGTCCATCCCTGGTGCGACATTGTCGGAGATCTGCCTCCGCGGGCTTCTTGATAGTGGTGCAGACATCATGGTTCTCTCTCTTGCCACCTGGCCCCCAGGCTGGCCCCTGAATCCAGTGGAGACACCTTTCACGGGACTGGGAGGAATAGCGCAATGCTATATGATCCAGTGGCCCATGCTGGTTGTGAACCTAGAGGGACAGACGGCCTGGATTAGGCCTCATGTTACTTCTACTTCTGTTAACCTCTGTTCTGTCCGTGTGGAAGGTGCACATTGGGACGGGTTTTTGATGGGGGCCACTGCGATGAAGGGCGCAGAGTGTCCTGCACCTCCTATACAGTGGCTGGTGGACAAACCTGTCTGGGAGAACCAGTGGCCCTTCCCTCAAGATAAATTGGTCACCCTTCAGGATCTTGTGCAGGAGCAGTTGGATCAGGGTCATCTGGAGCCTTCCACCAGTCCCTGGAACACTCCTGCCTTCCGCATCAAAAAGAAATCTGGGAAATGGAAGTTCTTCCAAGACCTCAGAAAGGTCAATGCTGTGATGGAAAGCATGGGAACATTGCAGGTGGGTATGCCATCGCCTACCATGCTTCCCGCAGACTGGTCAGTCTTCACTGTGGATCTGAAGGATTGTTTTTTTACGATTCCTTTGCATCCTGATGACAGACCAAAATTTGCCTTCTCGGTGCCGGCAATTAACAACACTGGGCCTGCACAGAGATATCAACGGAGGACTTTGCCCCAGGGCATGCGCAATTCTCTGGCCAAATGCCAATGGTATGTGGCCCGTGCCTTGTCTGGAGTTCGCAAGCAGTTTCCTGATGCACATCTGTGTCATTATATGGATGACATTTTGGTGGCTGTGCCCACCTAGGATGAGCTGCTGAGGATTGAGCCTCGGTTGCTCAATGCTTTGCATGCTCATGGACTGCTGGTGGCTTCAGAAAAGGTTCAACAACAACCACCTTGGAAGTACTTGGGGGTCAAAATTCTGGAACGGACATTACGTCACCAGGAGGTGCAGTTTGTGCATTCTGTGAAGACAGTGAATGATGCTCAGAAATTGGCAGGTGTCATCACTTGGTTACATCTTTACTTGGGACTAATCGACACACAAAGTCGCCTCGCACATTAACCCCGGAGGCACATAAGGTGCTGGAGGTGGTTCAGCAAGCTGCTTTGGCTTGCCAAATTCATCGCATTGATCCTTCTATTGATGTCACTGTGTTCATGACCACTCCAGATTCGCATCCCACAGGCATCATTGGCCAATGGAATGGCAAATGGTCTGATCCCTTGCACATCTTGGAATGGATTTTCCTTCCCCATCAACTGCAAAAGATGGCAACCCCATTGTCTAAGCTGATGGCTCACTTGATAGTCAAGTGCTGGCGATGGTGTTTGCAATTGATGGGTGCGGATCCTGCAAAGATCGTACTCCTGGTACAATGGGAGGATTTTGACTGGAGCTTTGCAAACAGTGTGTCCCTGCAGAGAGCTCTGGAAAACTTTTCAGGGCAGATCACTTAACATCTGCCCAGCCACAGGCTACTGCACATGGCAAAATTCACACGAATCTCTTTGCGGCCCAAAAATAGTCAGGAACCTGTGCAAGGACCCACCATCTTCACTGACAGTTTGGGGAAAACAGGAAAGGCCATTGTTACTTGGAGTGACGGATCTGAGTGGCAGGTTCTGGAAGGTCATGAAGATGGGTCAGCCCAATTGGTTGAATTGAGAGCTGCTGTCATGGCATTTGAGACATTTTCCCAGGAACCTTTCAACTTGGTCACGGATTCCGCCTGTGTGGCCAACATCACACAGTGGTTGGGTCATTCGGTTTTGAAGGAGGTCAGTAATCCTGCCTTGTTTCATTTACTGAAGACCTTGTGGTGTGCCATTCAGGCCCGGGTTCATCCATTCTATGTTCTGCATGTGAGGAGTCACACTGATTTGCCAGGCTTTATAGTGGAAGGTAACGCAAGGGCTGACAAGTTGGCTAACCCAGCGTGGGTAGTGCCTCAGCCTGATACACTTGCCCAGGCCAAGGCATCGCATGGGTTCTTCCACCAGAATGCACATACCCTGCAGAGGCAGTTTCAGCTGACGCCAGCTGAGGCTCGTGACATTGTTGAGTCATGTGATGACTGCCATGCACTTGCTCCGCCTTTGCTGGCAGGGGTAAACCCCAGAGGCCTTTAGGCCTTGGAGCTTTGGCAGACCGATGTCACCCAGATTGCTGAGTTTGGCCAGCTCAAGTATGTGCGTGTCACAGTGGACACGTTCTCCTCTGCGATGTGGGCTTCTGCTCACACTGGAGAAAAGGCCCATGATGTCCTCGCCTGCTGGAGGCAGGCTTTTGCCATTCTGGGCATACCTTCTGCTGTGAAAACTGACAATGGTCCTGCTTACACATCGGAAAAGGTGCAGCAGTTCCTGCAGTTGTGGGGTGTCTCACACAGGTTTGGTATCCCTCATTCTCCAATTGGTCAAGCTATTGTAGAATGTGCTCATGGTACTCTGAAGCGGGTTCTTCAAAAACAAAAAACGGGGAATGCAGGGTGAAACTCCACACAGTTGGTTGGCAAAAGCTTTGTACACAATCAATAATCTCACTGTGCCGCAGAACTCAAATAACCCTGTCATTTTGAATCACCATCTCTCATTGCAGGCTGCGGACGAGGCACATCAGCCTCGAGCGAAGGTTCGGGTGCAGAATTTAGCCACTAAAGAGCGGGAAGGTCCCTATGACCTTATCGCTTTGGGGCGTGGGTATTCTTGTGTATCCACAGATACTGGCGTACACTGGGTACCTTTGAAATGGTTTTGCCCTGACCTGCGACCGCAGAGACAGAATCCGGCCGATGGGAAAAATGGAAACCATGGCCAACCTGAAAGCCATCAAGTGGGTGAATCATTGAGTGATGACTTGGATGCAGACAACATGAGTGATCACTCCGATGATTCCTCCACAAATGGACACTGAACATTGTTCATGTTTCCTTTTTTCTTTCTTTGAACGGAAAAGATGTCGCCCTGATTTTTTAAGATTTTCTAAGCCTTCTGATGTTTACATTCTTGTAAAGAACTTTCTCACACACTTTCTGTAACTCATTGTTTTGCATTCTTTTATGGAGGAGGAGAAATTTATATCAGGGCACACTCTTCGCTTCCAGGATTCATGGTGGAAGGAAATGCAAGAGCAGACAAACTGACAATGGTTATTTCAAACAGTTTGCCAAACATTTTTGAACAAGCAAAACTGAGTCATGCCTTTTTTCATCAAAATGCACAAGCACTTGTACAAATGTTTCGCATCTCCAAGGGTCAAGCAAAAGCCATTATTGGTGCTTGCCCTGACTGTCAACTTGCGCAACCTCCTGTTTCTACAGGAGTTGTCAACCCTCAAAGATTGCAAAGTTTACAACTATGGCAAATAGCCATAGTTGAAGCAGGTGTTAAGTGTACAGAGCAAGCCACTACTTGCCAGTCTGTGCTTGAAGCAGTGTATAGTGATGGCACAGCAAGCACACCTGCAAACAGTCACATGGCAAGCATCCACCTCAACCAGGCCAGAACTTCAGTCGGAGTCTTTGGGGTCTTAGTCTCTGTCCTTGTGATGGTCATGAGGCAAATGAGAGAAACTTCGGACCATCTCTTACAGGGAGTGGCCCAAGCAACACTTCAGATGAGGTTGAGCAAAGCTTTATATGTTTTTAATTTTTTTAATAGCTCATTTGCAGAAACTAATCCTCAATTTTTTAGGCATTTTTCAAACAGCACACAGGCAAAATTGAAAGAGAATCCTCCAGTTTTGGTCAGAAACCTGGAGTCAGGACAAATTGAAGGACCATTTCCACTAATCACTGGGGGCAAAGGGTATGATTGTATTTCCACAGGCAGTGGACCTAAGTGGGTCCCAGCAAAGAACGTGAAACCGTATCACACACAAGAGCGCATCAATAATTCCACGGCAGGAAAACAAGCATGCAGATGTCAGCCACACAGAGAGGCAATGGTTCATACCAGGCATTCCCTGTTCAACCTGCGAAAACTACAAATCTTGAGCTTTATGTTCATTTTTGGACTGCAAAAATTGTTACTATCATAGAGCTCTTTTGGCAAAAGTGTGGTGTCCATCATGTTAAAAAGAATTCTAAGATATCGAAATTTGTAAAAATTGAAGGTTAGAGGGACAGTTTAGTGGCTTGTAGTTGGCCAGTCCCTAGACAAGTGCTAAAAGATTTGCTTGTGAACTGAAATAGATGGGGAAGCTTTTGCCAGAAAGCAGCTGAACACAAATGATATATTGGGATATATTGGCGCTTGTTAGTTTTGCTTGCTTGCTTTTGCAGTGCAGATATGCCTGTAGATCAACCAAAAATGAATGTTTGGATTGCTTTAGCCAAGTCAGCAGGCTCAGACACCATATGTCTCACCAGTCTGAGCCCAGACAAACCCTTTGCAACCTGTTTGGTTGGTATGCCAGTGCCAAACAAGGAGTGGCCAATACCCAGTTGTGACAAATATTGGTGTGAGGCTGCCAATGAGACCAATCTCGTAACCAATTAGCATCACTGGGCCCCAGATCTTCTTAAAGCACCTTCTGGAACCTCAAGAATTGGAAATTCTTGGTTCATTGGTAATGGGATTTTGTGCTGAGTTTCAGTACCAGGGAGATCCACAGTTAAATGTTACTCCCCATCTTCCTGTGTACAGAAATTCTAATTTGTGGTGCAACTATACTACCCCAGTGCCCCCTAAGGGTGAAATTGCTGACCTAGATGGGTCCCCAGGACAATTACCAAAAAGATATTGGCCCATTTGTGGAGATAGAGCCTGGCAGCGCATTCCCTCAAAAATTAAAGGTGGCCCATGTAGCATCAGACAACTCATTGTGATAGCACCTAATGTTAAAAAAGCCATCAAGAAAAAACATAGAGAAAAAAGATTTACCTATCATTATGAGGAAAACTGTAATAGAAATTTCAGACTCCGAGGCCCTGAAAAACAAGTTGCATCACCTTTATTTCTACCTCAACTTGCCTCAGGTGAGGCATTGAAACAATTATATCAATTGGGGTGTTGGCTGAGTAAAGAAGTCAATGCTACTTCCATTGCGATTAGTGATATGATGACAGATGTTAGTGCTTTCAGACATGCAATCTTACAGAAGGCTGCAATCAATTTTATTTTACTGGCACATGGACATGGTTGTGAGGATTTTGAAGGACTGTGTTGTATGAACTTGTCTGACCATTCAGTATCCGTCCACAAACAACTTCAAAAATTGAGAGATCTGAGATCTGACAAAAATCAAATTAAAACAAATGATGGATTATGGTTAGACAACTTATTTGAAGGATGGAATTTTGCACATTGGCTAAAGGAGCTTTGCAAAATAGGTTTATATGCATTGATAGTTATTGTGGCATTGTTAGTCATAGTACCTTGTGTACTTCACTGTGCATGGTAAATAACGAGGAAGGCCATCAAAGAAATTTTTTCAGTTCAAGAGATAGGGGGAGTTGTGGGAAATGGATTTGTAGAGAGTTCTCAGGGTCTGACAGAAGGCCCACACAGTATGCATCCATACGCATATGCACTTAGAGACAAGAAACGCTGACTTAGAAATGCCATGGAATAGGACAGATATTGTTGAGAGAGAAACGGATCTAGAAAAAAGTTTTGAAAGATGGCCTTGCAAATAAGACTAGATACTTTGGAGAAGTAGAACTATGAAAGATGCATTGTATTGGGACCCACAAGGGGTGGTTTTAGATAATTTGCTTTAAGGCATTTACAGCATGGCATGGCAAAAAGCTGATAGGCCAAGAAACGCTTATAGTGTATGGTATTTAAGAAATAGTTGGCTTCTGATTGTGATTGCGTGAATTATAACATCTGTATTGTCTCACCCTTCTTGTGAGACTGAAAATGGAATATAAATTTTTAAAACACCTCTCAGTTGCCCCATCTCTGGGTCAGGAAAAGCTCTTGGAACAGCCCATGGCCTCCCCCCTCTTACGAGCAAGAGGGAGAGGGACCCCTTGCAATCCATAGGGACACTTGCTGCTGGCTACTGCCTGGATGACAGCAAGGATGATGGAGGGGACCCCTTTGACCCTAGACCTGCCAACCCTGAAAAAGAACCACATCTTTACTCCCCTGACCCTAATGATAATTGGGTTTGCCTGAAACAGCAAGCGTTAGGGGAAGGAGAATTGGACATTGCCAAAAGAATTGTGGCACCTGTAATTTACTCAGGTCAGCTAAAGTGAACTGCCCAATAGGAATCACTGCCCTTTCCAGTGATTAAAGAGCTCCAATGGACAGTGACAGAGCATGGTATAGGTTCCCTGTACTTTGCGACCTTGTTATCTTCTGTTTTTGCTACTTACATTATGACACTGAATTATTTAAAATCGCTTGCTCAGTTGTTGTTAACTCCCACTCAATATGCTCTATGGGAAGTCAAGTGGCAAAAAGGACTTCAAGCTATCTTGATTACTTATGTAGGTCATGCTAATCAGGTGCTGGTGACCCTGACACTTAATCATCTCACGGGAACAGGGCCCCACATAGACCATGCTGCCTACGTCCCTGTCTGCCTGGGGGAAGCCTTTGATTCTGTCCATGAGGCAGCACAGCTAGCCTTTCTTAAGGTCCTCGGTGCACAGGAGTCACAAAAGACATTTATAACTATCGTGCAGCAGCCTCGAGAACCATACATGCATTTTATTGACCACCTTAAGCAAGCACTAGAACCTCAAACTGATCATTCTCAGACTTGCAAAATTTTGATTTTAAAACTTTGCCTAACCAGGACCCAAACTTAACTGAAATGATTGAAGTGTGCAACTGCATTGGCACAGTGGAGCATGAATATGAGGCTATAGCATCAGATTTTGCAGCCCTTAGGGGCCCCTCTGGAGCTTCAGGAGTTTGTTTTGGCTGTGGTAAACCTGGCTACCTTAGAAAAGACTGCTTTGCTCAGAAAGGAGCTAAGTCTAAAGCCCCTGATATATGCCCATGGTGCTGTAAAGGTCATCACTCTGCTAATCAGCATCACTCTAAGTATGGTTCTGAAGATTGCCTCATCCAGGGAAACTGGACTCAGACCGCAGGATGGCACCACACTCAGACACAAATGCTTCAGCTGCACCCACAGATACTCAAGGCAGGGTCTCCTTAAGTCTGCCCAGCAACTTAAGGAAGCAGTGCAGGACTGGACCTGGCAACCTCGATCATAGTAACGTTGCTAGACTCTTCTGCTCATTTACTTCCTACAGGAATTTTTGGCCCACCAGGATCCCAGAAAAGTGCTTTGCTGTTAGGGAGATCTTCAACCACCCTTTTAGGACTTTTTGTTCTCCCTGGGGTCATAGAATCTAATGATGAAATTAGGATTATGGCTTGGAGCCCTTTTCCATTCTGTACTGTACCTAAAGGGACCCATATTGCTCAGTTAATTCCTTTCCCACACTATTCTCCATCCCCTGTAAAAGAATGCAAAACAAGGGTGGGAGGATTTGGCTCTACAGGAACCCCACAAATATTATGGGTCCAGGCAATTTCTGATAAATGCCCTACCTGAAAATGTACCCTTTTGTTACAGGAGCTACAGATAACACTTACTGGTATTTTAGATACTGGAGCTATTGTCACTGTAATTTCCCAGGGCCTCCCACTTTTGCCTTATGGAGGTACCCCAAGCCCTCACTGGGACTGGGGCAAGCAGCTGCAGTTATCAAAGTCACCATCTAATTCAGGTGACAGGACCAGAGGGTCACACAGCTTCCTTCAAGCCATTTGTTTTACCTGTATCCATGGTGTTGTGGGGACTTTCTCAATGGGATTTCAAAATTCAGTCTGATTTTTGATGGGGACCATTGTAGTGTGTGACACCCTAAAATTGACCTGGAAGACTGATACAGCACTCTGGGTGGATCAAGGGCCCCTGCCACTCCCTAAATTGCACACACTCACTGAACTTGTCCAAGAACAACTTCAAAGGGGGCTAAATTAGTCACCTCTACAAGTCCTTAGCATGCGCCTGTGTTTGTTATTAAAAAAACAAACTGGCAGGTGGCGCTTGCTCCAAGACCTCCACAAAATTAATTCTGTAATGGAGGACATGGGAGCCCTGCAGCCTGGTCTCGTCTCCTGCCATGATCCCTCAAGACTGGCACTTGACAGTCATTGACCTAAAGGACTGCTTTTTCAACATTCTTTTGCATCCTGATGATGCTTCTAAATTTGCCTTTTCTGTCCCAAGCACCAATATGCAAGCACCCTTACAAAGATATCACTGGGTTGTTTTGCTGCAGAGAATGAAAAATAGCCCTACTATTTGCCAGTGGTTTGTTGCAAGGGTCCTCAGCCCCATTTGTCAGAACGGGATGCTGTGATGCTTTCCTATATTACTGCATGGATGACATTCTGGTTGCAGCGAGAAAACCAAGAGGTTACGGAGGAAGTCCTAGCCCTTATCATCCCTGCTGTAAACCAGGTGGTACTTTGTGTTGCTCCTGAAAAAACCCAGAGTCAACTCCCTTGGAAATACCTTGGCTGGCATGAAGCAAAGTAGAAATTTTCCAAAGTAGAAATCTATTTTGATTTAAGTGAAATGTACATCTTTGAGTTAAGTCTGTAGCTTGCTGTTTAGTCTGACTGCCTGTTCTCTCGAAAAGCCTGTGCTTAGAATGACTGCTTCAGCCGAAGGACGAGAGATAAGGGGGGAAGAGGGAGGCAGACAGAGCAAGGCAACCTGACCTAGGAGTTCTTTCTAAAGAATTAGTAGCAAGTGTCACATGAAATCAGTAGAATGAATATGTATGAACCTATTGTGAAATTGCATGCATGTGTATTTGAAAAAGAGATAAAAAGAGATCTGGAGTTCTCAGAGGTATGCATGTCATTTTAGGGGAACGATTCCCACATGCGTCCAGCGCTATAATAAACATACTGGCTTTACAACTTTCACAAAAGTTGTGGAGTTCTGTTTATCTCTGCAAAACAGGTGCATTAAGACTCAATCTATTTCTCTTCAGCCTTTACAAATTCAATCAGACATATTGTTCATTTTTTTTGTGCTGATGAATGCTTTGCCTGTTAAATAAATATTTTTTTCCACTTTTCTCCAAGGATATATTTTCCTGAACCAGTTGAGGGAGGGGGCCGCTTGAATCTGCATTTTAGAGGAACCCTTTTAACTCAAATTTGCCGTAAACTAGGACACTGACAGACATTTTCTTTGGACGGCTGGAAGCTTTCCCATGCAGAACAAATTGTCTTGGTTTGGAAAGACAGGAGTCTGCTAAGGAAGGCAGGAGCCTCCCCTGAAATGGAGAATGTAAACCCTCCCCACCCCTCCGAATTGCTATAAATTTTAAATTAAGGGGCTTTCAGGCAAAAATATGGGAGCCGGAAATAACAGTTCTTTAATAGGGAAAAGAAAAAAAAATTAAAGGATTAAATAAAACAATGCAGTAACTAAAACAACACTGACAGAGTCAGAACCCAACCTGACACCCTGTGAGTCAGGGTGTTGGTGGCAGTCCAATTGGAAATGTGGCTGCAGACTTCCTGAAGTATCAGGTGTGGTTCTGTTGGAGCAAGGGGGATCTGTAGAGAAGGATGTATTCTTCCTCTGAAGATCCAGTGGAAGAGACAGCTGCTGTTCCTCTGGGGAATCCCATGGAGAAAGCTGTGCTGTGTTCCAGAATCTCAGATTATATCTGGGTAGCAATGCTTGGCTCCTCCCTCTGGGCAGCGCATCTCACAATGGGATGTTATAGTTCTTATCAGTCATGCACTGACATTCAATAGTCTGTTATCAGCAGATGTCCCCTCCCGAGGGAGGTGTGAATGTGGTCACTCAAAGAGAGAGATAAAGCAAACTGCCCACTTGACAAAGGTAATCTGCCATAAAGATGGTAATGGAAAACATCTTGCATGCAATCTTAAACACAAATAAATCTAAAGAAGTTACTAAAGTACTTTTACATTAAATTATACCTCACTTTTGGGTATCAGCTCCGATATCTTGCGACAGTGGTGCACACTTCTGTGCACAAATAGTCCAACGAGTCAGTAAGGCCCTAGGATAGACTGGCAACTACATACCTGATCATCCAATGGCAGTAGACAAGTAGAGAAAATGAATCATTTAAACAGCAATTAGCAAAGATCTGTCAAGAAACAAATTTGCATTGGAATCAGGCATTTCCATTTGCCCTACTCAGAATTAGTGTCAAACCACAGTTTAAGGAAGGCCTAAGCCCATTTGAAATGTTATATAAGAGGCCTTATCAGACTCAGTATAGGGGAGAAGACACCAGCCAAATAGGAGAAGAATACTGGAGATGGCATATAATAACTCTGGAAAAACAAATGAACAAAATTAATGAGAGGGTTTTTGAAACTAGGGCTAGAGGTTTGGACCAAGCAATTAATTGCTTTAAACCTGGAGACTGGGTATTTGTTCAGGCTTTTTCAGGTCAGTGTCTGGAAAAGAAGTGGAATGGATCATGCCAGGTGCTTCTGACAACCTTCATGCCAACCAAGATCAAAGAAAAACCTGCCTGGATTCACTATTCATGAGTGAAGAAGGCATCCAAAGGAGCATGGACATCAGAGCCAGTAGGACCAATGATCTTCAAGTTCTTCTGATGCTGATCCTTAGGGTTCTGATAAGTATCACAATTCCGACTCAAGTCTTTACTTTAGATTGGCCATAGTCCCCACACTCACATTAGATATTCCAGTATGGCTGCAGAAAATCTCTCAAATTTTAATTTGGCCCCTGTGGTTATGCACAGAAATGAAGCATACTGGAAACACGATGGGAAGAACAAAAAATGGGACTAGTAGTCTAATTGAATAATTGGGGAAGAAATACAAATAAGGTGTAGAGGAATCAGTACATCCACCCATGGAAAAGTAATTACTTTAACTCAAATTACTGTAAGGGATTTTATAGAACACTATAAAGGGAAAATACTTGGTCAATCTGTTTGTTCATCCGATCAATGCTAGCACAATTTTACCTTCAATAAACAGTTTAATGTATGCCTTTGGGCTACAGTGCCATTGTGACACTGTGGGGCCCTATGGAACTAAGGGGCCAGTGTGACATTGTGAGGTCTCATGGAAGCATGGAGACCATTCTGAAACCCTCAGGACTTGTAAAACCAAGGGGCAATGGTTTTCCTCTCCTTGGCACTGCCCTGTTCAGCCTCTCCCTGCCTCACCCCAGCAGAGCAGGAGAGTCAGGTCTGACCCTGCAGCAGTGTTGTCAGCTGATTGCAAAGCTCCCATATCTTCTTGGTGATTTCTCATGGGCATCACCTCACAGCACTGACTCCTCCACTTCCTTCTACACAGCACAACCAACAAACTCCAGCTCCCTTCTCAACCAGCTAACCCACTCTTTTATAGCACTCATCCTCATTGGACACAGTTGTGGCCTGTTAAGGGCAGGCCTGTTCCTAATCTTTGGTGATTAGTACAGCTGCAACTCCTCAGGGGTAAGATTACCTTCTGCATTATCTTTATTTTCTTACATTCTGTTCCCCCACATAGCAGGAACTGGAGGCCCTGGAGGTCAGGGACAGTGATTCTGTGTCTGGAATGCTCAGGACATCCTCAGTTTGGCCAGCTCCTGCAGCCTCAAGGCCAGCCCCACTGCTCAGTGCAGCAGCAAAGATTTGGCCCTGGGGCTCCTCAGGGCAGCTCCTGTTGGCCTAGGGACAGGGAAGCCTCTTGCTAGTGCTCCTTTGCACACCCACAGGCTCCTGCTCTTCTCCTGGCAAAGGCCTGCTGCCCACAGAACCTTTCCCAGGGGAACATGTTTGTGCTGGCTGGAGCAGCCTCCCCCAAAGCTGGGGCTGCTGCTCTGCAGAGCACAGGGGCTGTGCTCTGCTGGGCTCTGCTGCTCAAGGTGGATGACAGAGGCTGCTAATGGTGCACTCTGCATTGACCTCCTCCCACACAGGCTCTGCAGGGCTATGGAGGGGGCTCAGAGGTGCCTGCCTTGTTCTAGGACTGCCAGATGGGCTTGGGGCTGCCCTGGATCCTCCTGGGGAAGTTCCCTGAGGGTCAGAGGAGTCAGTGCCCAGACTCCTTTCCCTGTGCCTCCTGTGTCCCCTGGGGCTGCAGAGCTCTCCTGGCTCACAGCAGACATTCAGTCCTTGATCTCAGGGTGACCCCACCCCGGCCAGGCCATGCCCAGTGAGCTCCACTCCCTGCTGATCCCTGGCACACACTGTCCCTGCAGGTCCCCTGTGTTCTCCTGACAGCTCCCAAGACCCTCCAGACAAACCTTCCCCTGCCATCAGCCCTGGCACAAGCTGCAGGGCCCCAGGAAGGTTCAGCACAGACCGTTCACCATGTGATGGGCACTGGCCCCCAAGAACCAAAAGCTGACCCAGACCTGAGTCCCTTGAAGGCCACCCTGGGACCCTGATCTCATCCTACTGAGCCCTGGGAGAACAAGGAACACAAGGAGTCTTTTCAGAGTCTGTTTCTTTGGTCTGTTCCTGAGAGTGACTCTGGAAGAGAGCAAAGCCTTCCTGCCCTGCCCTCAAGAGATGCCCTTTGCGGATGGAACTGCTGTGGTGGAGCCCAGCTGTGTCCCAGCAGTTCCCATGGCTTGTCCCTGCCTGTGGTCACAGCATGGACAAGGATCAGGACAGTGACCAAGCTGCCAGAGCACTCTGGTCTTACAACCACAGCAGGGCTGGGAAGAAGGGAGTGGAGTGGGGAAGAGCCAGGGCAATTGTCCCTGGCCATGCTGCTGTGCTGGGAGTCTCTTCCCTCCATCTCTACACAAAAATAATTATTCAGGTGAATAAGGAAGAATCTTTTTCAAAGTTATTGAGATACAGAATAATGGCAGGTATTCATGTGGAAATACTGTGAATAATATCCTTTTCTGGAAAACATTACAGTAGGAATATATTTAGACAATGCAAAAATGGGAAAAAAGAACAAAAAGACTGAGATTGTAATGAGTGACAAAGGGTTAGGGCTACGATTAGGGTTAGGGACAGTGTAGGGGTTTGGTTTAGGGTTCTGTAGAAGAAAAGAGGCAGTTCATGGCTTCTGAAATCCACCACTTTCCTCATGAACTCCATGAGTTCCTGGTTCCTCAGGCTGTAGATAAGGAGGCTCAGGGCTGGAAGCACCACTGAGTATAGAACTGACACCAGCAGATCAAGGGATGGGGAGGAGATTTGAGAGGGGCTTCAGCTAGAACAATGTGCCAGTGCTGATAAACAGAAAGACCACGGCCGGGTGAGGAGGGCACATGGAAATGGCTTTGTGCTGCCCTTGATCAGAGGGGATCCTCAGCATGGCCATGAAGATCTGCACATAGGAGAAAAAAATAAACACAAAACAACCAAATGATAAACAGGAACTAATGACAAGAATCCCAATTTCCCTCGGGTGGGAGTGTGAGCAGGAGAGCTTGAGGATGTGTAGGATTTTTCAGAAGAACTGGCCCAGGGCACTGCCCTGCACAGAGGCAGGGAAAATGTATTGGCTATGAGCAGCAGAGCAGTGAGAAAGCCACCAGCCAAGGCTGTGATGTCCATGAGGGCCCCATAGTGCAGGGGTTTGCAGATGGACACATAGCAGTCATAGCACATGATGGTCAGGAGATATAACTCTGCTGACATAAAGAAGAGAAAGAAAATTTCCTGTGCAGGATATCTGTGTAGGAGATGGTCCTGGTGTCTCAGAGGGAACTGTACATGGCTTTGGGGACAGTGGTGCAGATGGAGCCCAGGTTGCTGAGGGCCAGGTTGAGCAGGAAGAAGAACATGGGCGTGTGCAGGTGGTGGCCGCAGGCTACGGCGCTGATGATGAGGCCGTTGCCCAGGAGGGCAGCCAGGGAGATGCCCAGCAAGAGGCAGAAGTGCAGGAGCTGCAGCTGCTGGGTGTCTGCCAGTGCCAGGAGGAGGAAGTGGCTGATGGAGCTGCTGTTGGACATTTGCTATGTCTGGCCACGGGGAGCTGTTCGTGGAGAAAAAAGATTAGGTTAGGGAAAATTTCCCTCAGCAAAATCAAAGCCTTTTCTGTTACACCCTTCTCTTGTAACACAGGGACACCCTTTTGATTTTCTAAAAGATTTTCCTTCATGTCCAAGGCACCTGGCTGGTGCTTGCTGAGTGGGACTTCTGGTTCAGGGCAACTATACACAGGGTTTTTATAATTCAGCCTTGCTTTGCAGAAGAGGGAGGGGGACAAGGACCTGTCCTTGTGTTCCATTTTGAAAACCCAGCTAACACAGAAGGCCTTGTCAGCACTCCCAGTGTAAATATCAGCAATGTTAAAGGCTCTTCTAAGTCTTCTAGAGTTTTTACAACTCCTCTTCCACTTCTCCTGCTGACTATTTTGGATGTCAGAAGCTCTCAGCATTTCTGCTGCTCTCAGGGACAAAGCGAGTTCCGTGAGGCAAGGTGGTGAATGGAGAGTGAAGGCAGGTAGTCTGTCACTCTGTCCTGTTTCAAGATTCATTGGACTTTCGCCTTTCTCAAACAGAGGATGATCTTCTCACTCCCATGTTTCCATTAAAAGCCATCCCAACACTGCTGAGAGCAGATGGATCCACCACAGTCCACCAAATGTCCATCCCCTTCTCAAGGTCTCAGCCCCACATTTGTACCCAACGTCACACAAGGCTCATTTCACCAACCCAACAGGATTTTCTCCATCATAGAACTTCTGTGTCTCACTGAGGGGCTTTCAGATAACACAAGGATGCTATGGACAGGTTTGCATCCTGGATTGAAGCTCCAGCTTGGACTGAAATCTCAGAGGAACTTCCAAGTTTCCTAATGATGGCATTGGATGAAGGGAGATGCAGCTCCTTCTCTGGCTGCACTGACAGCATTGCCCAGAGCCGGGCACTGGGGACAGCGTCACCCTGAGCCAGCTGTGCCCCCTGCCAGAGCCCCCAGGGCCGGGCAGCTGCTCCCAGCCCTGTGCTCTGCAGAGGGAACTGGGCCCGGGGCTGCAGAGCTGCCCCATGGCTCTGCTGCAGCTCTGCCTGCACAGGAGGGGCTGCACATCTTGGACCCCCGGCCCTGAGGGCAGAGGCTTGGCTGGGGGGACAGGAGGGAGGGGGCTTGTTCAGAGGGAGGGGCTGCACTGGAGGGGATCCTGTGCACATCTCTCAACTCTCCCTGCCGCAGCATTGCTGGGTTTTGTTTTCTCTTACTGTCTGATCTTCTCTCTGCTTCCTGGAGATTTTCCTCCTGCAGGTGTTTACCTGTGCCTGATCTCTCCTGGCCAGTGCTCACAGACCCCAAATCTCTGTGCACTCTCCTTGGCCTGACAGAACCCTGCCTGTTTGCAGGGCACTGGCTGGGGGCAGGTTCTGTTTGCAGCTTGGAAAAAGGACAGCTCAGACTAAGGCTGACGGGTCCAGCAAAGGAGATGCTGGTGCTGCCCATGGACAGTGGAACGTCTGAAAGCACTTTAAGAAACTCCTGTAGATTTACAGAGCACTCAAAACTACAATTCAGGTCTTTCAGATACTTGTCAAAATTAATAATTTTATACTAATTTATCCTTTCCGTTGCACAAGAGAAGGAAGTTAGAAACAATCTCAGGAAATTTCCTTGTCTTTATAAAAATCTTTATCTGGGAAATATTCTGGAAGTGAGCTGAAGCTCTCAACTTGTCCTCCTCTACACCCGAGATATTCTGTTTTGTACTTACAGAATATGTAGTCAGTGGGATGTTCCAGCTTCCGGAGATCACTGCAGGAGCTGCAGCTGCATTGTCCTGCAGCCAGAGGTTCCTGTGTCAAGGGCTGGCAGTGATTCTCCCCCAGTGACTTCTCAGCATCTTCCTAGCTCTGTCTGAGTGAAGCTCTCTGTGCCTCTGTGCTGTGCCCAAGGTGGCTGCAGGCAGTGCCCCAGCCCTGCCAGGAGCAGCCTCTGTGCCAGGAGCCCAGCCCAGCTCAGCAGCACAGACACAGCACAAGGACTTTAATCACCCTCTTAGGGTTTGTGCTGAGGCCCTGAACATCAGTCCCTGACAGGGAGTTGAAGAAATGTTGAGGAATGGCTACATGACAGGGGTCCCATAGACATTCGCTTGTTAGCTGACCAAAGGCTGGGAAAGTACCGAACCCAGCTAATCTGAGTTTTTGCACCTTCAAAACATCGTGTCCTTGAGCATAGCTGTAGTACAATAACAAGTAGACAGAGAGACGTGAGAAAAAGGAATGTCAGCCCGAAAGACTGAAGAAGAGTTGATATTATAGTATAACCAATAGACTACTTAGCTTTAGAATATGTATGAGCTTATTACTTGTGTATAAATGTCTGGTGCTCTAAATGAATAAAAGGAAGCTTGCTGAATACTCATATTGAGCGTGAAGTTTTCCCTGCACCGAGACAAATGGCTCGCTGAGACAAAGAAATCTCTCAAGAATTCAAAGTCAGATTCAAACTGCAAGGTTTCATGAAGTTTTAATGGGTCCCACTGAGGGACACAACTCATGTGAAAGTGTCCCCACATTCCAGTTAGAGCAGAACACTAGAGGCAGTGATGACAGGAGGAGACAAGCAAGGGAAAGGTATCTCTGACGCTGAGCAAACCTGGATGTGTTTCATTAATCCAATGGGCCAAGGCTTCAGCCCTAGGCCATGGGAAGACAGATCCTGTCCCTCTCTCCTTGCCTGGGGCTCTTCCCGGGGCACTGGCATGTGGGGATGTACAATGCCAAGGGCAGGACCATGGGGCAGCCCCTGCCAGGCTGCTGAGCAGGGACAAGGAGGCAATGAGGCCCCAGCCCTGCAAGGGTTACTTGTCTCGGCTCCTGGCTCAGGCTCAGGGCCAGCAGCCATGGCCAAAGTGCTGCCCAAGTTGGCTCTGGCAGGGCCCTGCAGCTGCTGCCCATCCCTGTGCCCTGTGCAGCCCAGGCTGTGCTATGGTGTCCCTGCCCTGTGCCTCTGTCCCTGCAGGCTGTCGTCATCCCCTGGCTGCCCCATATTGCTGACCCCTTCTTTTGCTGACAGCTCTGCGTTCTGCCTGCCTCTGCCTGGGCACACAAAGCTTTGGACTGCTCCAGGCTCCTTCTGAGGAATGTGTTGCTCCACATCACTGCCCTGGGAGAGAAATTCCCTTCTCCTTGTGTCTAGTCTGGACCTCCCCCATGGCCCTTGGTGGCATCATTTCTTTCTCTGACTGTTTTATACAATGAAGATGAGCTCCATCATCTCTGAAACCACCCTTCAAGCCTTCTCAGGCTACTCCTATTCTGTCCTCAGTCTCCACTCCAGGATCCTCAGTCCTCTGGGTCATGTGCTTGAGGCCTCCAAATCCCATCTTGGGAGATTTTTGTGTCCTTTCAAGGTCTTTTCAGATTAAAATATTGTGGTCATACATATATATATATATATATATTAAAAAAAAGCCTGTGATTATTTTTCAGGCCTTTAGTGGCAAAGGAAGGGGAAATGTCTTTAAAATCGTCAAGGGTAAATTTAGATTGGATAAGTAAGAAATATTTTATGATGAAGGTGACAAGACAGAGAAACAGGTTGTCTTTAGAAGTAGATGCAAAAAAAGTGTTCAATATCAGGAGCTAAAAAGTGTTCAATAAAAAGTGTTCTACATCAGGAGCTTTGACTCTCTGTTTCAGTGCTAGTTGTGCCCTCCCCCAGCAAGAGGGGGAAGTAGATGATATTTTAGGGCCATTCCAATTTAAAAAAACAAAATTAAAAAATTGATTCAAGGAAAGTTCTGACACTTCTGCATTTAAGACTCACCAAGGGGCTCAATGACAGAGCTTTCCAGCATGACCTTGCCAGCTGAGCATGGGGAGTTCTACATCGAAGTCTGAGACTCATGATGGAAATCCACAAAGGACATGTGGGGAATATGCAAGATTTCCCATAGGATGTCTAAGAAAGGAGTCCAGAAAGTGAAAGGATGGAGGATCAAGGCCATTTGCTGAGGAAAAGGCATGAGAAAACAGAGAGAAATAAGGATGAGAGGAGATAATAACGTTTGACCAGGGTTTACACTGAGAGGAATGACAGATTTGTCTTTACAAACAAGCTATGGGTCTGTTGTAGATAAAATTAGCTCGGAGAGATAAAAGAAACTATAGGAAGGATTCCACTGATTGATGAATGGACAAAGATATTTGCTTTTACAAATAAACTATAGGTTTGCTGATAAATGAAATTGGACATTGAAAGATTAAAGAAACAATGGGGAAACCCCTAAGTTCCATAAGAATTGAAAATTAAAAGGGAGGGTTATACATTAAGGGAAATCTTCGGTGTCAGGTGTACCAGGAAGTCTGCACCTCTCAAGTACCTCAGCCAATGGGGAAAGAGAGAAGGGAAATGCGGCCATGAAATTAGGATAAAAAGGAGGCTGCATCCTCCAAAAATTGGACAGACCCTAGGAGAATGCCCCATGGCCTTTCCCTTTGTTGGAATAAAGTAAAAGGATTCCTCTGTCTCCTTTTTGGACATAAACCTCTGACGTTTGTGGATTAATTTTCCTAACAGTGTTTGCTGGTGAGGACACTGCTTTGGCAGTGCCCAACAGCTGATACCCACAGCCTGTGGCATTTTCCTAAACCCTCCATTGCCAAGAACTTTCTGAGACAAGGCAGCTCTCTCTGCACTGGGTACAGAGGGATGTCTGAGTGCCAGATGCTGGAGTGGGGACCACAAATCATCAGGTCTTGTGTCCTTTGGGGGCCCAGGCACTGGTGAGACTGGTGTGTGTGCACACAGCACTGGTGTGTGTGGGGCTGGGTGTAACCACCAGGGAACATCAACCCAGTGCAACCAGCGCCACTGTGTGAGATCAGCTCCTGCAGGGATCCTAGAGGATGTCTCTGCAGCTATGCATTTCATTCTGCCATGGCAGAGCACAAAAACAGCCAATCCCTGTGTCCCTTTCTCCACTGACTGTGCTTTGGGTTGGTCTGGAAGCCGCCCATGGTCCCACCCAGGAGGAGTCCCTGTGCATTTCCCTCCCCCATGGCTCTGCCCTTTCTGATCCAGCAACTCTGGGGCAGCAGAGCTGAGGCAGTGCAAAGACAGGTTATGAACCTGGAATTTGGTCGTCCTATGAGCACAGCTTTGGCCCAGAGCCAACTCTCCAGGGAGAGAAGGTGCCGGGACTGGCTCGCGACCGAAAGCCTCAGGGGGTCAAACCACCAGAAGCTAGTGATATTCAGCTAGTGATTAGCAGCTCAGTGATTCCAGTGTAGCTATCTGGCGCTTGCCCCAGGCCTCAGGTTCCAGCAGAACGGGAGAGGGAGAAGGCACAGAGGCGAGATATTCCGCAGAAAGCTTCTTTATTCAGGGTGTCGCAAAGGGGCTCATCTCTGCAGCTTCTTCTCAAAGCTAATAGGGTAGGGGTGCTATTTTTATAGCCTTGGCCAGGATCCAAACTTGACCAATGGCAAAGGTTAGGTACATGCAAGAATGACCAATGGTTAAACGAACATAAGTTTTCCTTATAAGGGTAAAATATAAGGTCTGGGTTGGGGGGCCAGGAACTGCTTGTGTAAGCAAATCCATTGTTAGATTCTCCATGGTGCTTTAGAAGTCCCAGCAGAGTTTACTACAGACAGGGCTGGCTCTGACAGGGATCATGAAGCCACTGCCAGGAAGTGACAGCAAGGACACTTTGCAAAGGAGCAATTGAGATATGGTGACTGAAATAAACATGGACAGGAGACTTTTTTCCTTTTTAATACCTTTATTAAAGGTGATCAGCTCTGGGGGGAGAACCAACAGGTCTGCGCTCACACCACTGCTGCTCCCCGTTGTGATTCAGAGGAGGAGCAAGACTGCAGCTTTGTCCACTGGTCTGTAGGCAGAGCTGGGGATTCCATCCTCACGAGAGCATGAGAAAAAATCACTTGCTGCCCATTTTGGTTTGACTCCCAGGGTCCTGCCTCTAGCCGAGGTCCTTCAGTGGCTAGGGAGAGGGGCAAAAAGGGGTCTCAGTGTCTCTGCAGGCTCTGGACTTTGTTCCTCACGTCCAGATATCACTTTGATTCATCAATTTTGTGTTGGCACATTGTTTTAGGGGTTTTTGGCTAGGTTTGGTGAGGGGTCTCTCCCGTTGCATGCTGGATCCGATGTCATTTGCATGTTGACTTGATGTCCCTTCCCCTCCACCTTCTGGGTGTAATCTTCTAGGAAGCAGCAGGGTGTCACTCTTACAAAAGGCGGAATTCTTAACTATCAATGACAGGTAGTTAACGAAAACGACTGGTGATTACAATAACAAATGGAACTCCACCCTGGCAGCAACTGGTCCAACCTGTTCATTCTGCAACCTTTTAAAAAATGGGTAATTTTTTTTACTCATAACAGTGACTTTGTTGTATTTAGGAGGTGAAAGCTTTGCTGGAGCATGTGAGAAAGATGAAATACAAGGGGTGTTGGGTGAAACAGGAGGTGTTCAACCTGGAGATAAGGAAGGATTTGTCCCCAGTGACAAGGCTGGTGCAGAGCAGGGTCCCCATGAGCCTGGCTGGGCTCCTCGTGTGCCAGCACTGGTTGGGTTGTTTAAGAGAGGTGCCCCCAGAATCAGAGCCCAGGAGGGGCCTCTCCCTCCTGCTTCACTCCTTCATCTTCCTAAGGATAGAATTCCTGTTGTGTGGGTTCTCTGATGTGCTGGGTGACCTTGTCAGCGATGGAGGAAGACGGGGAGACTGACTCGGTGATCAGAATCCGATTTTATTGTGGGATACAAACACTTATATACTATTTCAGGGAGACTAGTAATGTGTACTACAATGATTAGGTTAAAATCACATACACAAACTTCTGCAAATAACAACATCTCTTGCTTGCAGAGTTTAATGGGATTTTCTTTTTCCGGTAAACCTGTCTGATTTAATCTTCTTGCAATCTAGGTCTAAGTTTTCTAAATTTTCAAAGTTCTTTTTGATTTTGTCAAGGCATCCTGTTATCAAATCTCTTATGTTAACCAGGTCCAAAGTCCATAGTCTGTCTTGCGTCCCCCAACATTCCAACATGACCTTAACAATACCTTCCTGGCCAGAATGTCTGCTGAGGGCCAGCCAGGCTGCTGCAGTGGCAGTGACCTCACAGCTGTCACCATTGCAGCCTTGTCCCCTGGGCCTGACTCTCTCCTTTCCTCTGTCTCTGGCTTGGCTCTGCTGGGATGAGTGGTTCTGTGATTAATGTCTTGTCCCCAAGTTACGCGGCCAATTGCTTCCCAACCAGGCTCCTTTAGCAGAAGTGGTGTCACAATCAACATGTGAACACTGAGAAAAGAAGAGCAAATGGGAAGTTAGAGCAGGATGTGGTCAGAAAGGAGTTGTGTGGACGTAGGGCGGCGCTTTCCAGTGGCCATTGTGGGACACAACAGGTTGAATAACAACAGATCTGCCCTGAGCAGGTTGGGAATAAATTTATCTGAGCATTTGCTGTATTAGGGACAGAGCCAGTGGGCACAATGTTGTTTGGTCTGCTCATGTGGGTGTGGGAGCTCACCATGTACAAATTCCTGTCTGTGCTTCTCTCAGGCATCTTTTTCAGAGGAAGGAGAGGGATCAGGATTGCTTTATTGATGTACTGTGGGATATCAGTTTATGATGCGAGAACATCAAGGGCAGTGAGGGTCATTTGGGATGTGTATTTAATGCTGCTTTCCTGTCCTTGCCTTGGGTGCTGCCTCTGGGACTCCATTAATAATCGTGCCCAGCCTGTGGGGGGAATGGGAGAGGATGATTTTCCCCTGCTTTTCACCCCCTTTTCCTCCTTCAGGCCTGTTTCAATGGCTTTTGAGAAGTTTTAATTCCCTTTGGGTGTTAAGGAAAGCCTGTTCTTGTTCCTGAGTCTGCCAGTTCTCCCCAGTGTGCTCCACACCATGTTTAGAGTCATAACAGAGATTTCTAGGAGGGTCATTCAGCGATCTGTCCTGAGAGTGGATAGTCATGAGCGGCATGGAATGTGGGAGCAAATGGCCCACTATCTGGAGGACTCCTCTCCTTCAAAGGTTTAGAAGTTCACCCCTGAACAGCTACAGGACCCTTTTAAAGTGATAAAATATGTGAAGGAAAAATGCTGCAGCAGCTCCAGAGAGGTACAAAGTGATGGAATCTGCAGGGCCCTGGCTACTGTTTCCAGGACACTGCTGGTCACTGGACAGCACCCTCATGGGGAGGAGGACAAAAGCACAGCAACAGGCACTGTGGGCATTCCTGAACCAGGGGTACAGGCCCTGCTGGGAGCAGTTGCTGCTGTACAGAAGAAATCCAATACCAAATCAGCACCAATCTCTTAGTGAGGGGGGATGAGGAAGCAGGGTCCTCACAGCAGGAGGAAAAGTCAGGGCCAGACACAATCACCTGATCCTTGTTCTCAGGTGAGCTGTGAGATGTGTGAAAAGATTTCAGCTGCCAGCTGGGAGAGCTTCTGGTGACCCTGCTGCTGTCTGCTGGGATATCGCGACTCCACTGTGGAACTGGATGGTAGTGAAGCCAAGCAACTGCAATCCCTGTCTCAGGATTTGGGCATTGACCAGGTGTTAAGGACCTGATAATAAGAAAAATGCCTCAAAAATTGCTTTGTCATTGTGCTTGCTTATTGTAATGTCTTTGAACACCTGAAGACTATGTCCCCCATGTCTCCTTTGTCCCCAGTTCAGTACTCCCCATCCAACATCCTCTAAGTCCCCATTCCATGTCCCCCATCCCCCACAACCCCATGTCTCTCACCCCATTTCCCCATATATCCCCCATGTTTCCCATTCCATGTCCCCATTCTGTGGCCCCCATTCTATGTCCCATCTTCCATGTCCCTCTTGCCCCCCATCCCACATCCCCCCTTCCATGTCCTCCATCACCCATCCCCCACATCCCTCCTGTCCCCATTCCATGTGTTCCATCTCACATCCCCCACATCCCTCATCTCATGTCCTCAATTCCATGTCCCATCACATTGGTTCCACACCCTCTATGTCCCCCATTCCATGTTCCCCATGTCATATTCCATCCCTCCTCCCTGCCCAAGTCCCGTATCCCCACCCCTGTCCCCACAGTGTCATCACAATGTCACAGAAGCCTCACCAAAGTCACAGTGCCACCAGCAGCATCACCAAGCATCCTGAGGGACATAGCGGGAGCTAGTCGGGTGGTGGAACATCCCAGACCCCACATCCAGATCCCACATCCTGATCCCAAATCCTGAGGGAGTGCAGAATGAGCTCCCGCCCTCCCACTGCCAGGAGGACTAAGGTGGAGCTCTGGGGGAGGACAGAAGTGGCTTCAGCCACCACCTCTGAAGGTACCAGCAGCCCCTGGACCCCTGGGAATGTCAGGATCTGTCAGGATCCTGACTCAGTTCTACTCAATTCCCAGAATGGAAGAAAATCTGGGATGCAGTGGCCAACTTCGTCCTGGAACACCTCCTGCTGCGGAACAAGGTCACTCCAATTCCCCTGCCATGTCCCCTCCTGGAGGTCAAGGTCACCTCTGATTCATTCCAAAATCCCAAAATTCCTCTTCCAGAGGGTCCAGATTCTGAAACTCCTCTTGCAGAGGGGTGCAGACTCCAAAATCCCAAACTTCCACTTCAAAATCCAAAAATTCTACTTCTGGGGGGAAGCAGATCCCAAAATCCCTAAAATTCTGGTTGCAGGGGGTGCGAATCCCAACCCTTGGTGCCCTGCATGTGGTGCCCTGGCGGGTGCAGGTTGGTGACATGGAGGTGACAACACAGAGGCCAATTTTTTGCCTGGCCAGGAATTTGGTCCAGAGCCACAATTTGATGGATGACTGGGAATTCTCTCCTGGTAGGACTATGGGGATTCTGAGGTGGACATGGATGGAGGGGGAGGGTTGAGGGAAGGGGTGGAAAATGGGGAGTTGAAAGACGTGAGAAGAAGCCAAAAAGATGTGAGGAGACCATAAAGCCCCATGAGAAGAACCCAAAAATCAGAAGGAGCCCCCAAAAAACTGGGATGAGACCCAAAAATAAATTACATGACCCCAAAAAAACACATGACAAGAACCCAAAAATAAAAAAAAAGGAAAACCCATAAAAATATGGGAAAACCCCTAAAAAAGCCTGAGAACACCCCATAAAACCATGAGAAGACCCTAAACGACCATGAGGAGACCCCCAAAAACAAAAGGATACTCCAGAAAACCATGAGGAGACCCAAAAATACTTTACAAAACCTCAAAAAACATGTGACAAAACCCCAAAGAACCATGAGACCTGAAAAAAACATAGGAAGACCCCAAAACTACAAGGAGATCCCATAAAACAATGAGGAAACCTCCCCAAAAGACAGGGATACCCCATAAAACCATGAGAAGATCTCATAAAAAATCTCATGAGAAGACACCCAAAAAACACAGGAAGATCACAAAACCCACAAGAAGACACCAAAAAATCATGAGAAGAACCCCTAATACCCATGAGGAGACCCCAAAAATTTTGTGGAGACTCCAAAATGCATGATAAGACCAAAAAAAAAAAAAAAAAAAAAAGAAAACCCCAAAACCACAAGGAAATCCTAAAAAACCACATAAAGACCCAAAATCACAAGCAGACCCCAAAATACCATTAGGTGACTCTTACACCAATGTGGACACCCCAAAAATCATGAGGACACCCCCCAAAAAGCACATAAATCAAGGAGAACCCCATAAATCAATGAGGAGACCCCTCAAAATACAAAGACACTCCATAAAACAATGAGAAGACCACAAAACACATGAGAAGACCCTAAAAAATGAAGAAAAGACCCCAAAACCCATGAGAAGACCCCACAGAAACATGAGAAGGCTCCAAACCCCCAAAAAACTCATAAAAAACATGTAGACACCCAAAAAAACACATAAGAAAATCACAAAAAAGAACAAAAGAACACAAAAAAAAAAAAAGGAAAAAAAAAAAAAAAAAAAAGAAAAAGAAAAAAACCACAAATCACCCTGAGAAGACCCCAAAACACTGTAACAAATTTCAAGAAACCATGAGAGGACCCCAATAACCACAAGGAGACCTCATAAAACCTTGAGAAACCCCCCCAAACCCCCTGAGGATACCCTAAATCCCCCTATCTTCCATACTTTCCCAGGGAACCTGGATCCCCTCCAGACTTTTGCAGTGGCAGCAGTGCTGGGACTGCCTCGGTGTAAGGTGGAGGGTGCCCTCCAGGCCACCATGTCCCTCCTGTCACAGTGCCTGGGGATGGGTGAGGATGTGGCCCTGGTCCTGAGGGATATTGGAGTCCTTCTAGTGGAGAGGCACAAGGTCCGGATGAGGTTCTACCACAGCTTCCTGGAGGCAGTGGCTGGGAAGGAGAACCTGGAAAAGGGGATCTTCAAGGTGAGGGGATGGGGGCAGGGCAGTGGGGTGATCCTTTAAAATTACTTCATCCATGGGAAGAAGGTCCCAGCATTTTTGGTCTCCTTCAATGTTGAGTTCCTCATTCACATTGAGGAGGTTCTACCATCTTTGGGATCTCTGAGTCCCTTGGTCATGTTGAGGAAATCTCACCATCTTTGGGGTCCTCTCTGGGCTCCTACAATGCTGCATTCCTCATCTTTGAGGTCTTCCATCACTGACCTTCTCATCCATGATAGGAAGCTCCGGCCATCTTGGCGCTCCTCTAACGCCGAGCTTCTCATGCATGAGAAGGTCCCACTATCTTTGGAGTCTACTAATGTTGAGTTACTCATCTCCATGGAAAAAGTCCCATCCCTGTTCTCTTCCACTGCAGATCCAGGAGCTCCTGGACACCGTGGTGCCTCGGGGAGTCCCCGTGGCTTCTCTGACCTCATTTGGCTCTGTCATCGTCTTCCCTGAGTGCGTCCAGGGGCAATCCAGGGCCTCTGGGATGGGACTGGAACAGGGTCCAACCCACTCCAGGATTCCTTGGATTAAGAGGGCCGGGAGTTCTGCCTTGGGAGGGTCTGGGGAATGGTGGATTTTGGGAAAATGTAGGGGATTGCACGGAAATGGAGATTTGGGGAAATATGGTGGATTTGGGGGAAGGTGAGGAGGACTTGGAGAAAACCATGGTGGAATTTAGAAAATGGGGCTAATCTGGGGGAAAAGGGGGGATTTGGGGAAAAAAAGATGGATTGGGGAAGGTCATGGTGGGTTTGGGAAAATGTGGTGGATTTGGGGGAAAATGCGGTGGATTGTGGGAAAAAACCCAGGTGAATTAAGGAAAATGTGAATGTGGTAGAATTGGGAAAAACACATATTTGGGGAAAAACAGGGTGGATTTAGGGAAAACAGAGTGGATTTGGGGAAAACAAAGTGTATTAAAGAAAATGTGTTGGATTTGGAGAAAAAAAGGTGGATTTGGGAAAAATATGATGGATTTGGAAAGACTATGGTGGATTTGGTTATAATGGTGTATTTGGGAAAATACATGGTGGATGTGGGGAAAACCAAGGTGAACTTTGGGAAGATGTAATGGATTTTGGGGAAAATGGTGCATTTGGGAAAAATAGTGTGGATTTGAGGAAACCTATGGTGGATTTTTGAGAGATCAAGTGGATTTGGGAAAAAGTGGTGGATTTAGGGAAAACTATGGTGGATTTGGGAAAAACAAGGCAGATTAAAGAATATGTGGTGAATTGAAGGGGAAATGTCATGTATTTGGGAAAAATGGTGGTGATTCCAGGGTGGTTCTGGGGTGATCATGGTATTTCCCATCCAGGTTTGAGAGAGAAATGGTCCGGGCACCAATTCCAAGGGCACTGCTGCTCCAGAGCCTCTGGAGCCTCCCCAAGGAGATCCCATGTCCCAGGGAGGAAATGGGGCCATGGATCAGGAAAGAAGGGAAAGACAGGAAGATTGGGAGAGGCAGAAAAGGTAAACATTTTTTAAAATTGGGAAAACTGCAAAGAAATGGGGAAAAAAGAAAAAAAGGTGGAATAGGAATAGGAAAAAAATTGAGAAAATGGGAATTAACTGGGAAAATAAAGGAAAGGAAAGAAATATGGAAAAAATCAAGGAAAGGTGCAAAATAGCAAAAAGTGGGGGAAATGGGATTTTTTGGGGATAATAAAGCAAAAAAATTGAGGAAAATCAAGGAAAGGGAGCAAATAGCAAAAAATAGGGAAATGAAAACTAATTGGGATAATAAAGAAAGTAAGTGGAGGGAAAGGAAAGAAACTGGAGAAAAACCAAAGAAAAGAGGGAAACCAGCAAAAAATTAGGGAAATGGGAATTTTTGGGGATAATAAAGCAAATAAATAGGAGAAAGGAAAGAAATTGGAGGAAAATCAAGGAACATGGGGAAAATGGGGGAAAAGGCAAAGGGGGAAATGAGAGTGAAAAGGCAAAGAAATGGGCGGAAAAGCAAAGAAATAGATAAAAAATGGGAAATAAGAGGAGGGGAGGGAAAGGAATGAAGAAAGAAGAGAGAAATATGGGAGAAAAGGGAAGATATGTGGGGAAAAAAGGGGAAGAAATGTGGGGGAAAAGAGAAGAAATGGGACAAGTGATGTGACCTCTGACTTGACTTCTCCTTCTCAGTTCCAGAGGCAGCTTCTGGAATGTCAGGAGCAGAGGAACAACCTGAGGAAGAGATTCCAGAAAACCAGAAAACCCAGGGGAGGAAGGCAAAGGAGAGGAAGTCAGAAACAGAGCTGGGGGAGAAGGAGAAAAAGTCAGGAAAGTCGGTAACCAAACTGGGAAAAAAGAAGTCAGAAACTGAATTGGACAGGAAGAAAAAATTAGGAAAGTCAGAAACTGAACTGTGGAGGAAAGAAAAGTTGAAAATGACAGAAACTGAATTGGGAAAAAAGAAGTCAGAAACTGAACTGTGGAGGAAAGAAAAGTTGAAAATGACAGAAACTGAATTGGGAAAAAAGAAGTCAGAAACTGAACTGGGAAGGAAGGAGAAATCAGGAATGTCAGACACAGAAATGGGGAAAAAGGAGAAGTTGGAAAAGTCCGAATCCAAAGGGATGAAGGAAAAGCCGGAAAAGTCAGAAAAGTTGGAAAAGTCAGAAAAGCTGGAAAAGCTGGAGAAGTCGGAAAAGTCAGAAAAGTCGAAAAAGTCAGAAAAGTTGGAGAAGTCAAAAAAGTCAGAGAAGTCAGAGAAGTCAGAGAAGTCAGAAAAGTCAGAAAAGTCAGAAAAGTCAGAAACCGAGGGGAGGAAGAAGTTGGAAAAGTCCTCAAACAGGTGAGGCTGAAGGCTCAGAGACAACATGGTGTCTCCCAGCTCAGGATGACCTTTCTCATTGGATCCTTCCAGGGATCATCCCGAGATTCCAAAGACCAGACAGCGCCAGGACCACTCTGGGCATCGGCTCCAGATGCACACAGCCAAAACTCCATGTTCCAGAGGAGGAAGAGGAGATGGAGATGGAGAAGAAAAGAAAAAGAAGGAGAAATCCAAACAGATCCATCTTCAGGATCCCTGGAGCTTCCAAACACCAGTGATTGCGGTGCTGTCGGCATCCAGCTCTGGCTCCAGCATTCCTGAGGATCCTGACCCCAAGGAGCCCCTGCCCAGCCCTGTGAGGCCGAAGACAATGAGGACAAGCAACGAGAACTTCTGGCCAGTGCTGGACGCATCTCTGGAGTAGCTGGGAATCTCTGGGAATCTCCAGGAACCTCCAGGAATTTCCAGGAACCATCAATAAATGCCTCTGGTTGGGAGGGTGGAGGAATAACTAGGAGGAGCTCTCTTCCCTCACTCAGATTTTGCCTTTTTTGCCGCAAATCCCATTGGTTTAACCCAAAATTCCAACAGATCCAAGTTCAAATCCCAACGGATCCAAGTTCAAATCGCAGTGGATCCAATGCCAAATCTTATGTGTCCCAATCTTGTCTTCAGGGCTAGCTCATGGTGATGGGGTATCTGATGGTCATTTGAGCCACAAATGGTCAGTGTTCCCCCTGGACCTCCCGCAGCTTGAGGGATATCACCAGAAGTGCGAGCATGGCCAGGACCCTGCTGGAGGGGAACCAAGGCTGCCTCTTCCATTCAGGAACGAGGAATGGCAGTATGGGTGACAGAGTGAGTGTGGCTGCCCAGAGTATTGCTGCCCTGGAGTTTTCAGCACTGCCACCAAAGTCTTCCTGCTTCCCTGCTCCCTGCTTCCCTGCTCCCTGCTCCCTGATGCCTGGGAGCCTGGAACCAGCTTGTGCAGTGCCACCTGGGGCTGGGGCTGTCCCCACCAGATCCCTTTCTGCGCCATCATTGCCCAGGAAGGTCCCACCCCAGTACTGGAGTGCCCCCTGCTGGCTGCAAGACAGCACCTGCTCTGTCCCACCAGGGCCACCAATGCCCCCTGCAGGGTGTGGCCAGAACTGCACTCAAGGGGGAAGGGAACTCCTGGGATTGTTCAACTGTTGTTTATTGTGTTCTGCTTTGTATGTGTGTGTATATATATATATATTAAAAAAAAAAATATATATATAATTTGTAATTCCTTTTCCTATATTTTTGCAATTTCTAAGTCATTGGGGGAGGGGGGGGGGGGTGTCATCTTTCCATTCTAGGAAAGTTGCCATCTTCCTGGGCAGACACCTGTTTTTTAAACCACAACGTTAATCTACCCAGTGACCTCACACAGCACCCCTGTGTGTGTGGTAGATATGGATTGGCGTTCGGAAGATGTCGGGATGTTACGGAAAGTTACAGAACCCTTCTCCCCCTAATCCCCAGAGATAATGATCACCCTTGGAATGTAGCCGAGAATGTAGCCCCCTCTAACATAGAGATACCAGTAACTTTCCACTTCTTACTAACCCCAGAAGGTACTGCACGACCCCCTTCTGGCGTAGGGGGGTTCATTAGTTTATAAAACCCCTTGAGATGAGACAATAAACACCTTTAACCATCCACCATACTGGTGTTAATGTCCGTTATTGGCCCGAGCGATCCTGGAGAGTTTGGGGTCGCCGTGCTGCTCATTAAAACCAGGTTGCCTGCCTTCCAGCAGAAGGCAACAGAGTGGTGCCAACAACCCAGGAAGAAAAAGCTCGGGTGACGGGAATTCTCCTGGACAAGAGACAGCGGCCACAGGGGTGGGAACGACTGTGGTGAGAGGGGGATGCCCCGGGACCCGCGATTTGCATGGAAGCGATAGCAAGGTCGTAAGTTTGATATGTATGCAATGGGGAATCAAATGTGAGCTCAGGAATTTTACTCTTGCTGTGACAAGGCTCCTCTAGCTGGGGGCGATACAGCGTCCTGTAGATATATTGCATTCGGAGGTGTGGGAGAGATGCACTGTCGTTTTGGCTGAGGACACTAAGTCCACAGGTAGAGGTAAAAGTTTAAAGGCGTGGGGGAAAGTAGAAGAAGCCCTACACAAGGCATTAGAAGAACAGGAGACATGAAATGCCGCACGTTCACGTTTATTAGTTGTGCCAAAGCTGGGGGTGGGCGTGACAACACAGACCCCCTCTGAGAGCGATCCGATCGAAAACGGGGATGCGCGGGGGCCGGGTGCGCTCCATCCCTCCCCGAGCCCGAGCCCAGACGCCCCGGAGCCCCCAGGGGATGCCCCGACCCTCCCGTGGGACCCGCCAGGTCCAAATCCCCCCACGGAACCTCTCGAAAAACCTGCGGTTTCCCTGTCCGTCCCTTCCCCACCGATCGCCGATCTGATGCAGGTGGTAGAGCGATGTGCTCAGTCCTTCTGGGGGGGGCTGGCAGAGGAGGCCCGAAGCGCGGAAAAGGCGGCTGGCGCGGACACGCGGGTGACGGTGCCGCCCCCACCGCCGTATCCGTTAAAACATGGCGCGGGCGAGCGAGGGGAGGGGCGGAGCCCGCAAGCCCGCGGTGGGAATAGCCCGCAGGTGCGGGCTACCGTGGACACGCATGCGCAGGAAACCAGCGCTGAGCGCATGCTCGGTCAGGAGCTGCGGGTCCCCGCAAACACGCATGCGCGGGGGAGCGACAGAGCGTGGATACTCGCTCGGGAGCCGCGCCCAATGCCGCCGCCATATAAGGGAGAGATCCCTCTCTGTGGGAGGCAGGGCAAGCCCAGGGGGCAGGAGCGGCACCAGCCCCGAAGGGAGGTGCGGGGCTGGAGCCAAACAAAACGGCAGGGGAGACCGGAAGTCTATCGGCAGTCGGCTTCCGGCTCTGAATGGAGCGACAGCTCCTCAGACCGTTCCACAGACCTTACCAAGTCCAGCGGCGACTCGGAAGCAGAGAGAACAGAATTAATGCGGTTTCGGGCACAACCGAATAAAACTTTACACAAGGTTGGGAACCAGTCACAATATGAACTTACCAACTGGGGTGAAATAAAGATAGCCTGTGCAGACTGTACATGCTTTCCTGGTGAGAGTCACGGGACCTCAGGGTAACCAGCAAAGGACGTATACCCCGGTGAACGCCAAAGATATTCAGACGATTGTCAAAGCTATTTCAGAAAAAGGCATCAACTCAGGGGTAGTTTCCACTCTCGTGGATGGCCTTTTTAGCAATGACAATCTACTTCTTTTTGATATTGCGCAAATAAGCCGCATGCTTTTTGATGGAGTGGGGCTAATTGTGTTTAAGCAGGAATGGACGGATCAGTGCACAACCGTGCTGGCCCAGGCGGCTGGGGAGGGGCAGCCACTTCAAGGGTCTAGCCTGTCCAGGCTGTTAAACGGGAGAGGGAGGGGGCGTGTGGGCCATACTCAGCCCCCTCCCGCTATGGATGCGAGACGGCCCATCTATGCCAACCCTCAGTGGGGCAGGGGACCCTCATACCCCATGCTCCCACAGGAGGCAGTCAGTACCGCACTCCAGCCAGCGATACAATGGCAGGGCTGTGCAGCACCACCAACAGTACCTTCGCACCCTCCACCACCACAAGCCGCACAAGTGCCACAGGGCCAGCAGGGGACGCCCCAGAGCGGGACCCCTGGGTGGCCCTGGCCATGAAAATAGGGAAGGAGCCCCTGATGGTGTGGGGAACATGCCGCCTCTATGGCAGTCAGGACCCCCACGTCATAGGGCTTCAGTTTTGGGCAGACACGGGGTCAGACTGCACGATTCTTCCCCAATCGCATTGGCCCAGACATTGGCAATTTAAGGAAGTCCCTCCAGTGAACGGGATGGGGGGACAAACCCGGGCGTGGAAAAGCACCCAGCTGGTGGCTATAACACTTCACACGAACAAGGGGCCAGAAGCAACGAGCTCCCTCAATTTCATCGAACAGCAGATGTCCACTGGCACGCTTGCCAGGTGGAACCCAGCCATGCCCCTGGACCTATACCTCCACTTCACGCCAAAGGGAGGAGTGGGAGCACTGGCCCAAGGACCTTCCGAAAAGTCCCGACCGATCCAATGGGAGGTCCTCGGAAGACCCTCTCGTGCATTCTCCCCAGGAATCGAATGTATCGCCAGCCTCATCAGGAAAGGCAGGAAACTCGCCTTGAGACACCTAGGAACTGAGCCAACAAGAACCTACCTTCCCTTCCGCAAGCAACCGACCACGGAGTCAACCACAATTTCAGAACACCTAGCCCTTGCTCTCACCGGCTTCGGAGGAGAACTCTCCTACTTCCGCCAAACCACCCTGGACTCAGCTGCTGACCATCGTCGACATAGACATACTGCCAAAGGTCAAGGACCGACCGCAGCCAGGACCAACGGTCTTCACAGACACTTCCTCCACGACTTCTACCGGAAAAGCAGTGTGGCAGGCAGGAGAACAATGGCATTGCGTCAAAGCATGTGACCCCACACTGTCAGTGCTGCAACTGGAAGCAGCAGCAGTGGTCTTGGCGTGCGCACTCTTCCAAGATGAACACCTCAACATTGTAACGGACTCTATATTTGTGGCAAGGCTCTGCCTAGCCATGGCAGGACCAGGTGTGTCAACATCTACAGCAGCCCTAATGCTGGAAGAAGCGCTCTCCTCATGACAGGGCACCGTATCCGTCATTCACGTCAACAGTCACAACCCAGTTAAAGGTTACCTCCAGACCGGCAACGACAAAGCGGACGCCGCAGCAAAAGTCATGTGGACGTTGCAGGAAGCTCACCAACTGCACGAGTCACTCCACATCTGAGCCAAAGCACTGGCGAAGAGATGTGGGATCTCAACAGCGGACGCAAAACATGTGGTGGCTACCTGTCCTCACTGCCAGAAGTCACTCCTGTGGACCAGTGGGATCAACCCGAGAGGTCTCAAGCCTTCAGAGATCTGGCAGTCGGACTTCACCTTGTGTCAACTGTTGAAGCCCGGAGCATGGCTTGCAGTGACAGTGGACACTTTCAGCGGAACGATCATAGCCACACAGCACCCCAAAACTAACTCTAAAGCCACAATTCAGCACTGGCTGACAGCCATGGTGTGGCTTGGTATCCCCAAACAGATCAAAACTGACAACGGTTCCAATTTCACCTCCAAACCAGTGCAAGAATTCGCCTCAAAATGGGGCATCACATTAGGGCAAGGTATCCCGTATAAAGTACTGGGCAGGCCATAGTCAAGCGAGCAAATCAGACCCTGAAAACCAGGCTAGAGGTGTTGGCAAAAGCAGAGGGCTTTGCCAGTTCCATTCCCCCAGGAGATCAGGCACGTATACTAGCAACCGCTTTACTGGCACTGAATCAATTCCCTAGGGGGGATGAAACAAACAGTCCCATTCAAAAACACTGGGCCACCCAGGCGCTAGAGGAGGGCCCACAGGTTGTAATTAGAAATGAGCTAGGCGAATGGGAGCAGGGCTGGAGGTTGATGCTCACGGGGCGAGGGTACGCAACTGTCAAAAAGGACGGCAAAATCAGGTGGTGTCCACTTAGGTCAATCAAGCCCGACCTTCACAGTAGGCGGGATGAGACTGATGAGAATTGTGAGTTTCTGTTTACAGGACATGCTTGTAGGACGTCCTCAGGATGCATACACTCCCCTTCCAGAGGAAAGTGACAGACCACCAAGCCGCCAGACAGCGCCCGAGAGACCCGCACGGGTGAGACCCAAGCATCAACGGTGTTTCTGTGTGATTTTGCTGTTGGGGCTTGTCGCCAGAGGGCAAGCCAGCCCAGACCACTACCCTCATCAGCCATTCAGGTGGGTCACGTGACATCTTACTGGTGATAAGATGCTCAGAGACATCACCACACCGAACACCCCATCCTTTGTGCTTCACATTACCGACCTGTTTCCAGGACAACCAAAGGTAGACCCCTATTCCTCACACGCCACACACATGTACCTATCCTACTGGTGTCCAGCCTCAAACCCAGGAAAAAGTTACTGTAATCACCCGGGGTGGGGATACTGTGGGCACCGGGGCTGTGAAACAATAGTTACGGACGCCAGGCCGTCAGGGCCTGGGTGGGACCCACAAGAGCCCGACAAATTCCTACAGTTCACCTGGGCACCTGCAGGCTGCAAAACACCCGCCTTCCTTCAGGGAAGTTTCTATCGAAACCGCCATAAAATCCCCAAATTTCGGAAATGCACTCACTACAACATGACAGTTTTGCAGCCAAATCACCCTAGCAGGGCCGTGGACAAAGCGTGGACAGTAGTCCTTCAAGGGTCAAAAGAGTGGGTGAACGTGCGAATTACCAGGCTCCAACCGTTGGCACCCCGAGCGGTTGGACCCAACAAAGTGATTAAAAGCACGCAGAAAGGGAGAAACATGACCTACCCCAAAGGCCTGCCCACAAAGGTCACCGACGTCCCGACCGGCGACTCGGAAGCCTTCCAGATAGGCCGCTCAGCCAGGTCAGACTCGGACCCAATCCTTCGCATGTTAGAAGCTACCTTCCTATTCCTGAACGAATCTAACCCTAACCTAACCGACTCCTGCTGGCTTTGTTACGATGTCAAACCCCCCTTTTACGAAGGAGTCGCTTTGGACACCCCCTTCAGCTATTCCTCAGCCAATGCCCCTCACCAGTGCAGGTGGGACACCCCCCGCAAAGGAATTACCCTGAGTCAAGTCACAGGTCAGGGCAGATGCTTTGGCAATGCAACCCTAGCTAAGCGGAAAGGCGACGTCTGCACCAAAGTAGTCGAGCCCGACAGGAAGAATAATAAGTGGGTAATCCCATCCTCATCTGGGATGTGGATTTGCCAGAGATCTGGAGTGAGTCCCTGTGTGTTCCTTGCCAAATTCAATGACTCTAACGACTTTTGTGTCCAAGTTCTGGTTGTCCCCAGGGTCCTGTACCACTCAGACAAAGAGGTGTATCACCTTTTTGAGGAACCCAGCCGACTCCACAAAAGAGAAATATTAACAGGTATAACTATCGCAATGCTGCTCGGCCTAGGAGCAGCAACAGGAACGGCAACAGGTGTCTCAGCCCTAGCGACTCAACACCAAGGACTGTCCCAGCTGCAGATGACCATCGATGAGGACCTGCAGAGGATCAAGAAATCCATTTCCTTTCTAGAGAAGTCAGTCTCCTTGCTCTCAGAAGTGGTCCTGCAGAACAGGTGAGGACTGGATCTCCTGCTCATGCAGCAAGGAGGCCTGTGTGCCGCCTTAAAAGAGGAATGCTGCTTCTATGCGGACCACACGGGAGTCGTTAGAGACTCCATGGCAGAACTCCGAAACAGACTGGCTCAGAGACAGAAAGACAGGGAAGCCCAGCAGGGTTGATTCGAATCCTGGTTCAATCGATCACCGTGGCTAACCACCCTAATTTCTACCCCAGTAGGTCCATTGGCAATGCTGCTTTTAGCCATTACCTTCAGACCATGCCTGCCGAACAAGCTAGTCTCATTCGTTCAGACCCGCCTAGAACGGGCTAACATCCTGTTCGTAGGACGGCAACAAATGCTGTGAATTCAACAGGGAACACTGCCAGTCACGAGAAACTTGCCTGGCAAAAACTTTACTCAGGTTCCCCAAAACCCTTTTCCCTGGTCAAATCCCAACTTTCTACCTCATTTCAGTGCCTATGTATATGACTACCTCATTCATTTGTGAAAGAGGGCGGGGGAGATGTGGTAGGCAGGGATTGGCGTTCGGAAGATGTCGGGATGTTACGGAAAGTTACAGAACCCTTCTCCCCTAATCCCCAGAGATAGTGATCACCCTTGGAATGTAGCCGAGAATGTAGCCCCCTCTAACATAGAGATACCAGTAACTTTCCACTTCTTACTAACCCTAGAAGGTACCGCACGACCCCCTTCTGACGTAAGGGGGTTCATTAGTCTATAAAACCTCTCGAGATGAGACAATAAACGCCTTTAACCATCCACCATACTGGTGTTAGCGTCCGTTATTGGCCCGAGCAATCCAGGAGAGTTTGGGGTTGCCGTGCTGCTCATTGAAACCAGGTCACCTGCCTTCCAGCAGAAGGCAACATGTGTGGGCACCCCTGTACACCATTCTGTGATGTCACAATGCACCCTGTGATGTCACACCACCACTCTATGATGTCACACCTTTCTCTGTGAGGTCAGTCTGTTCTGTGATGTCACACAGGTGCCTTGTGATGTTATAGCCCCCTCCACGATGTCATGCAGACACCCTATTAGGTCACAGCTCACTCTGTGAGGACACAGCTCACTTTATGATGTCATATAGCTGCCCAGTGATATCACAGCCCACTCTGTGATGTCACACAGCCTCTTCATGTTGTCACAGCCATTCTGTGATTTCACAGCTCTCTCTCTTGGACATTCCCTGGTGTCACCTTTGGAGTGGGAAGGAGGGGTGGCCTCCAGGTACATTTCAGCCTCCTGTGCCTGTAGTCCCCAGTGCCTCGAGGTGCCCAGCAGCTCCCACAGGCTGCAGAACCTGTTCACCACCCCTGACAGCCATGAGTGTCCACTCTCACCCTGGTGTAGCTGTGTTTTGCGGAGAAAAAGAAAAAACTCCACAACTTTATAAAAGTCATAAAGCCCTGTATGTTTTATTGCAGCGCTGGACACATGCCAGTCTCTCTGTCTTTATCATCTTCTGTCTCTTCTTCTTTATCTCTGTCTTTTACTGAATCTCTGAGTTTTGGCTTTGCAGCTAGGCTACATAGCTATGTTTTAAACTACAGACTTAACTCAAAGATGTATATTTCTTTTAAATCAAAATGGATTTCTACTCTGGGGGATTTTTACTCTGTCTCATTCCCCCCTTTCCTAGAAAATAAGTAAATTCTTTTACTTGATGCAAACTCTTATGACAATAAGTGTCTCTTAATGCTTTACCATGTGCGTTTGATAAAGTTAACACAGCTACCCGCTGTAGTATTCTCTAATTCTAAATTAGCAATATAATGGATAATCTTAAACTTATTCTAACTAACTACAATGGGATGACACAACTTATTAAAGATTCCATTTGCAGTTGGTGACCACCTAAAGATCACATCTCACCAGTGATGATCTACATTTTGTTTTATTCTTTGTAGAATTCTGGTTATTTGTTTTGTATCATGTTGGACAGTAATTAAGGTCTTTTTTCTGCTTTCTTGGGTTTCTTTCAAGATCTCCAGTAGGTCTTGGTGCTTAATTAATTGTTTTACTAATGCAAGGTCTATCTCAATAGGGGTAGGTGATAGTCTGTGATACATTCTATAATTTGTTTTAATCAACTGGTGGGATGTCACTGGGGCTAAGTACGAAAAATCACACCTTATAATCTTAACAAAATTACAAATACAAAAATTAGAATGATTTCTACTAGACAAAATAACATCGTGGCTATCAATTTTTACAGCAGCACAGGCAGTTCTCAGGCATACACACCTTTTTCTAGTATATATGAGGACAATCTTCTGGTCAGTGACTGGATGAACTTCGAAGTGGCAAATATGTTCGGTGTCTAAACACACATCATGGGCATTAATAGTATTCCTTTCACAAATGAATCTCATCTGTTCTCTAGTAGTGCAGGATTCTAAGTTTACTGTCTGCCACTTCTCATTCAACTTTCATGCTATGCTTTATGTTCTGAGGGGTAGAGTACTGTTTTTTCATCTTAGTGCAATGATGGGATGAATAACATAAACAGTGGCATTACGTATGGTAAGCACAGAGGCAGTGGTTACATTAGAAGCAGGATCATAGGTGAAATTTACCATAGTCTATAGGATTGAAACTTCTTTTCAAAATCAATTGCATTATCTCAGACAACTTTCCAAATTTCAGCTGGGAAATGACCTTCACCCCCTTCCCGTATGATCAGAGCTGCTGTTGCCTGCATCCATAACTGTGCTTGTATACAACTGAAAGCTAAAGACACATTATCTTGAACTGTACTAGGCGCTTCTACTATTAGCTTGTGGTCTTGGTCTCTGGCTGTTTCTCACTTTGGCAGTACTTTTGAAATCTGCCACTGGCTAGCTCTTAACGCTAATAGAGATGACTGTAAAGGCTGCTTCAATTTTGTTAGGCTACCTTCTGCAGTGACCAGTTTATTCATCAGTATTTCAGAATCACTTCTATTTAAAACTCTTAATCTTGTTCCTAATATCTCAGTTAGATCCTTTCTTATTCTGCTCTTGAGATATACTTGTCTTTGTAACTACGTTGTCCAGCCTTCAAAGGATGATTTTAGGAAGGAGGAGCAGGCTGGTTGGATTTTTGAGATGTTAATTTGCTACAGTTCTCATTCCTGCCATTCTTGCTCTTCATATACCTGATCCTCGTGAATTACTGCAGGGGATAGGTTTAAATCTTTTATGTCAGAAGGTTCTCCCATGGATCTAGTATACTGATTAAATGCCTGGACCAAGGTCATTCAGCATTTCTTTGGATAGAGGTACTCTCTAGTTCTAAAACTTCAGTTATAATTACATATAAAACAATTCTGTAAACCAAAGTATAAACTACCTCTGACCGCAATATACTCATTTTGCCCGAGTAAGTTTTAGTCTCAGTTCATTGTCTCCTGGTGTCCCTCCCCAAGGGGCTTCTGGGCCTTCTTCACTCAAGAGTGGTGGATCCAGGCATTCTGCAAGAGGCTTAACATATACATAATCTCCAGACTGTATATTATGTATTGGTCTATCTAGCTCTTTGCTCCGAGTTCTAGCTACGTGTTTCTCAGTTTCTCTGAGCTGTTTGCGTAAAGCCACCATGTAGGTGGCCAGTGTTACCTCCTTAATGTGGGTGGACATTCTCTTTTGCATTCCATATTGTCTTCCATAAAGCATTTCAAAAGGTCTCAGCTTTCTTTTTAGTTCAAAAATTTGCAATAGTGCCAGGGTAGATGAACTTCCTGCCTTAGTCTTATAATTTGCTGCTTAATCAAATGATTCATTTTCTCCACCTGGCTGCTTCATTGGGGGCGGTAGGGAGTATGAAGTTCCTGGTCTATGCCTAGGTGGCTACTAATCTGTTGCACTATTTTGGAAATGAAATATGATCCTCTGTTTGAGGATATTGTGGCTGGAACTCTGAAGCATGGTATTATTTCTTGTAATAATACCCTGGTCACCTCTCGGGCTTTGACAGTTCTGGTGGGGAATGCCTCTGGCCACTTTGAAAATGTATCTGTCAATACCAATCAATACCGATACTGCCCTTTCCTTGGGAGTTCTGAAAAGTCAATTTGCTACTGCTGTCCAGGCCCATGGCCTCTCCCAATCTGACTGAGTTTCGGCCTGGGTGTATTTTTGGGGTTAATCTGGAGGCAAGGATCACACTGTCGGTTTACCTGAGTAATAGTGGTATATAAATTCCTGACAATCAATTCTTTCAATCAGGTGTGTGTTCTAGAAAGCTTGTGGAAACTACTACTTCAAGGTCAACACTTCATTTCGATACACTCTGTATCACTGGCAGCCTTGGTCATTTTGGGAAAGGAGCTACACTTTAGAAAAGCTTTTAAGTAGTTAGGCTCCAGTGTGTTTTCTAGTACTCCTCTTTCACTAGTGACTACAAAAATGGGAAGGGATTACTAGCTCTCTTTCAATGGTAGCCCACCTCTTATGGTTGTATGTCTCTTTTGATTAGTATTATTGTATTCTGGCTTACTTTCGAGGAAAATCTGTCCATAATTACCTCACTTTTTGCTGCTTTCTTTGCCTCTCTATCTGCCAGCTCATTTCTTTCTTCCAATTCTGAGCTCACTCTCTGGTGTGCCTTAATATGCCTTTTCAGGAAGCTGAACTGCTTCCAGCAGCTGGATTGTCTCTTCTTTCCTTGTGAGGTTAGCAGTCCCTTCTCTTTTTAGATGGCCCCATGTGCATGTACGACTCCGAATGCATACCTCAAGTCTGTAGAGATGTTTATTCTCTTTCCTTTTGCCATTTCTAAGGCACAGGTCAGGGCAATTATCTCAGCCTTCTGCGCAGAGGTACCTGTTGGTAAGGGTCTAGATTCGGTTACCTCTCTGCAGGTAGTCACTGTGTACTTAGCATGTCACTTTCTACTGGCAATGTAGTTGCTTCTGTCAGTGAACTAGGTCTCTGCATCGTCCAGAGGAGTGTCTTTCAAGTCTGGGTATCTGGAGTAAGTAGCTTCAACAGTCTCTCCAGGCAATTGTGGTGTACTGCTTCTTTTTGATTCTACTGAGAAAAGAAGCTGGGTTGACAATATTAGTCACCACTATCTCTACATTATCTTGCTCTACTATGATGGCCTGGTATTTCAGGAACCTCAGTGGTGAGAACTAGTGGCTGCTCTTTACTTCTAGTACTGTGGACACTGTGTGGGACACTAGCACAGTCATTTTTGTCTCAGGGTAAACTTGTGTGCCTCTTGAATATTCAGCATGACTGCTGCTGCAGCTCTGAGGCAACCTGGCCATCCCTTTGCTGTTGCATCTAGTTGCTTAGAGAAGTAAGCAACTGCTCTCTGGTATGGACCTAAGTCTTGAGCCAGTATTCTTAGGGCAATTTCTTGCATGAAAAAAATAGAAGGAATGGTTTACTTACATCTGGAAGTCTCAAAGCTGGAGCTGAGCTGAGGGCACTCTTTAGCTGGTGAAAGGCCCGTGTGGCTTCTTTTGTCCTCTGGAGATCTCTGTTTCCACCAGCAATAAGAGCATGGAGGGGTGTGATGAACGGTCCATAATTATAAATCCACAGCTGGCACTGCCTTGCCATGCCTAAGAAGGTTCAGAGTTCTTCTGTTGTCTGGGGTTTCGGGGTTTGGCATACGGCTTCCTTGCTCTAAAGTCCATGGCCCAGCACTCACTTCGTACTTCTGGTGGATTATTTTCTGTTTCACTACCTGTGCCTTTTTCTTTGATACTCTGTATCCTTGGAGTCCTAGGAAATTTGAAAGGCTTACCGTCTAGGCCACACATGCGTCCTTCGTCTGAGTGGTTACTAGAAGATCATCTACATACTGCAAAAGCCTTCTTTCTTCCTATGGAGCTTCCCAGAGACTCCAGATCTTCGCAAGTTGTTCTCTAATTGGAGTGGGAGAATTATTGAAGTCTTCAGGAACATGGACCAAGTGAGCTGTGTTCTAGGACTTTCTCATTAAAAAGCAAAAATTTTCTGGCTGGCTTTGTGGATAGGGAGGCAAAAGAAGGCATCTCTCAGATCTAAAACAGTGAACCAGGTTAGCTCAGGTGTTAAATAAGTTAGTAAAGTATATGGATTTGCTATCACAGGGTATAAACTCTTTGTTATCTTATTAATGGCCCTCAATCCAGTAAGATCAATTATTGGGCTGATTTTTTCCCTATCTTCCTTTTGAGGGGGTACTGCTCAATTCTCACTGGTTGTGTTTTTTCCTTAAGCTTGATTACTATGGGGGGGCATTTTCACCCTCCTTGGTACAGCAAAGGCCCATACCTTTGAAAACACTTATTTACTTATTCTAGTATCTCTTTACTAATGTCCTTCTTAATTTCAATGGCTGTTAATGTTAAGCCTAACATCTTTATATCATTTGCCTCCAGAGTAACCTTTCTCATTTGAGAATGTTTAGGAATTGAGCATATACACAAGCTTCTAAGTACACATGCTCCTTTAAAGGTTTGCAAAAGTATGCCTTCTCAGACTGGCCAGTTGTTCTTCACACTAAAACATAAACATTCTCCATAGGTACTAAAGCTCTATTTGAAACTGAAGATATGGCCCCTGTATCAACTAAAACTCCACCCTTCTCTTTCTTCTGGTCTCACTGCCTCTCGCAGAGGGGTCTGTTACCTCCTAGTTCTGGATGAAATTGGACTGCCAGGAGGGGGATGGGTGTGAATGAGTAAACCTTTGGAGCCTGAGTCCTCTTCCCTTTTGGGGAGGTCATCTTTATGCTTCCTCCCTTACCTTAGGAGGAGCCTTTAACGCATTGTACTCATTCTGCAAACTGCAATCGCTTTGCGTTTCAGCATGATAATCTTTGTTTGACTTCTTACATTGCTATCTTATGCTGCATGCTAAACAACACGTTTGATTTGCTTTCTTTTTACCTTGTTTTCTTTTTCAAGGGCCAAGGCCAGTGGGTCTGAGGACGGTCTGGTCCCACAGTCCCTTTGCCATTCTTGGTGATTTCTTAAAACAAAAACATACCCGCATACAAAACTTCATCCCATTTACCTTCCCATTTTAAAACAGCATTAACTGCAATGAGGTATTATAAATCTTTTTATTTTCCGAGCTGCCCCTACTGGCATCCTTGTTCCAGTGAGCCCCTCCCAAAAGGGGCTAGTTCAGGAACCTCTTTGCTCTGGTTAGTTCTCATTATGCTATCTTGTTTCCACCCAAACCTCTCTTCACAGAGCTTCCACAGTAGTTTCCCAGTCTTTCTCCCACAGCTCCAGGTGGCAGGTATAAGACGTGATTTCCCACATACAAGCTTTAAGATCTTAGGTTCTGAATCAGCTTGATCAGAAACCTTTAATTTACACTTGGGGCATGTGCCCTGACACTTATTAGAACAGCAATACTAGCGTCTCTCACAAACTCTACACTGCAATAACACTCACGCAGCGTGCCAGCCTCTTGATGCACCAAAGGCTCTCAGGAATTGCCTGCAGAGGCAGGCTATTCCGTTTATTACAGGGAACTCTAAATCCTCTATGGCAGGTTGTTCCTAGTCCAGACTTACTATAGTACCAGCTGAAGTCTGATAAACTCATTCATCTCTTCTATCTAAACTTTGTTTTACAAAATGTCAGTCCTCTCTAGTTCTCTTCTCTAGCACAATCTAATTAAATAGTATTTCTACTGACACTCACTTCACTGCCTTGCTGTGCTTCTCATAGCAAAACTCTGATATGCCTACAAACACAGACACACACGCATCTCCCCTCCTTATCTCAGATTCACTAAAGCCAGAGCTTGAATTGTTGTGGGGGGAATTCTTGGAATTCCTTTAATTTGCTTTACTACAGTTTAACATAAATCACGATACCATAGTTCTTCTGTGTAAAATACTACTTTTGTTGCAAACAAAATCCTAAAATCTCCACAAACACCGCTATACACTCCGAGAATCAAATTACCACAATGCAGTGAAAGAAAACCACCACACAAAATCACTGGGAAAGGGCATATCTCTCAAAGTGCTCACTTTTCTCAACACAACACAGCATACCATAATTCAGCATTTACCCACATCAGCTTTTCCTGGACACAATCAAAATAACAGCAACCGTAAAAATTCCAGGGATCAAGTCCAAACATCCAGGGCAAGGAACTCTCTGAGCGTACTCGTGGTTAAAATGTACCAAATCTACATAAATCGCTACATTTAAACACAATAAATACCGTCACTGACGTTTCTTCACTCGTTCTGCTTCTCCGCGGGGCACACTGTCCCTGCTCTGCCCCCACAGCTTGCCTCAGCTGGCGCCTCAAGCTTCACTTGGCTGCTTCAAACATGGGTAGAACTCACCCCCCTGCACCATAGGTGAACTCACTTGTTCACTCTCTTTTTCATATGCCGTACACTTGCACGATTACAGACACATTAACATTAACCACACAATGCATTAACTATACAACTATACAGCGCCTGGACACCACACACACACACACACAGACAGAGGTTCACTCGACCCACCCTCAGGGTCACTAGCGGCCGCCCTATTGGACAATGAACCCCGTCTCTAATTCAGCTGCTCTATCAGCTGCATCCACAGAGCACCCAGATGTCTCTGAGTGACTTACCACTTACTCAGCCATCCTATCTCTCTTCCCCCCCCCCCCCCCCCCCCCCCCCGGGCCCCCCCGTACATACCATATCCTCCGCAGGCCAGCAGGTCGTTGTCTGTCTCCGCAGGAGGCAAGCTGAGACGAGCGGAGGCCCACCAGGAAAATCCCAGGGTGCGCCTTGGAGGTCCGTCTATCCCCTCTGCCCCTGCCGGGACAGAAACCTCCTGCTTGGCTCGCCATAATGTTTTGCGGAGAAAAAGAAAAAACTCCTCAACTTTATAAAAGTCGTAAAGCCCGGTTATGTTTTATTGCAGCGCTGGAGATTCCTCTCCTAAAAGGGCATGCATACTTCTGAGAACTTCAGATCTCTTTTTATCCTCTTCCCAAATGCATATGCATACAGTTTCACAATAGGTTCATTTTTACAAGTTTCACGTGACATTTGCTGCTAGTTCTTCTTTATCAGAAAGAATTCTTAGGTCAAGCTGACCTGATCTTACAGTAGTCTCTCTGTCTCTCTCTATCATCTTCTGTCTCCTCCTCTTTATCTCTGTCCTTCACTGAATCTCTGAGTTTTGGCCCTGCAGCCAGGCTACATAGCTATGTTTTAAACTACAGACTTAAAGATGTACATTTCCCTTAAATCAAAATGGATTTCTACTCTGGGGGATTTTTACTCTGTCTCACCTGGCACCACTTGGAATCCCAGTTGGAGTGTGGCTGTGGAGCGACAGCCGGGCTCATCAGGGCATGGATCCCCTGGGTCCCCCCAGAATGCCCCCAGTTCTCTGGCACCTGGCTCTCCGTCTTGGGGAGGGTGATGAGCCGGTTCTCCAAGGGGCTGCCCTCCTGGCTCGCTGCCTGCTCAGTGCTGATGTCAGTGATATCAGGGATGTTGCACAAGTGTTGATGCTTCTGTGAGGACACTGCTGGGGTAGCACTGCTGCTACCCACGTCACCACGCCATGGGACTCCCACTGCAGCCACCACCAGCACCTTGGAGCTGCCGCAGCTCCGGGACATCCCACTCTCTCCAGCGGGGATGGCAATGTCCACACTTGTCGCAGACATCTTTTGTGAAAAATCCTTTCATAGGATTTTTCCTTCTGAGAGCTGCAATTTCAGCAACAAATATAAACAATGGTTATCTGCTGCTGTGGAATGCAACAGGTCCACCTGTGATTGGCCCATCTTGGATGTTTATGGTTGATGGCCAATCAAGGACTGAGCCCTCTGGGACAGAGTCGGAGAGAGCTCCTTTGTTATCATTCTTTCTATTCTATTCTTAGCTTAGCAGCCTTCTGGAGAAATCTTTCCTTTTCTATTCTTTTTAGTATAGTTATAATGTAATATATATATATAATAAAATAATAAATCAAGCCTTCTGATGGAGTCAACATTTTCGCCTCTCTCTTCACCTGACAACCCTTGTGACCACCATCACACACACTGGATCCCGGGCAGGGGATGCACGGACACTCCTCCTCACTGCAGAGATGCTGGAGCCACTTCAGGGCCAGCAGGGATTGGAATTTCAGGTGAGGCCTGTGTGTCCAGAAGCCCCTGAGCTCCCACAGGGATTTGCTGGAGCGGAGGTGCTGGCATGGGAGGAAGCTGTGCCACTGGATCTGGCCCTGCAGGTGTACAGGTATGCGGGACTTGGAGCTGCTGAGGACAGAAGGTATGGGTGGGTGGAGATGTGTCCCCAGGGATGTCAGGCTGTGTCCAGGGATGCCAGAATGCCCCCCATGGGTGTCAGGCTCTCCCAACAGATGACAGGTTTTCTCCATGGATGCCAGGCTGTCCCCATAGCTGTCACAATGTCCCTGTGGCTGTCATGGCCTGATGAGCTGTGGCTGCCAGGCCATCTCAGAAATGTCAGGTTTTCCTTATGGGTGCCACACTCTTCTCATGGGTGCCAGGCTGTCCCCATGGGTGCCAGTCTATCCTGATGGATGTCAGGCTGTCCACAGTGATGCCAGGCTGTCTCTATGGGTTCTAGGCTGACCTAATGGACTCCTGTCCAGATGGGTGTCTGGTTGCCCCCATGGGTATCACTCTGTCCCCTTGGGTTTCAAGTTGTCCTAGTGGATGCCAGGCTGTCCCTATGGGTTTCATGCTGTCCCCATGGGTGCTAGACTGTCCTGATGGATGCTGTCACACTGTCCCCATGGATTTCAGGCTTTCCCAGTTGGTGCCAGGCTGTCCCCACGGCTGGTGCCACACTGTCCCCACGGCTGCCAGGCTGACCCCAGCAATGTCCCATGGATGCCACACTGTCCCCCAAGACCTCAGCTCACCTGATGTGGCTGCAGATCTGTCCAGGGCTCTGCTGTTCCTCCTTGGTGATGTGTGGCACAGCCAGGCTCAGCCCCTCCTCCTGTGTGAGCAGATCCAACCCTACGGCCACGTGACCCCGAGGAAATCCCTGCGGGACTGGGCAGGGCACAAGGGTTTGGGGGTGTCATGATCCGCTAGTACTAACGGGTTCATGATGATTCGTTAACTGATCTCAGAGTGCATAAAGAACACAGAAGGGATTTCAGTATTGATCAAAATAAATACACTTTTATTGAATGACCACAGCAATTGCGATTGAGGGATTAGGAAAGAGATAAAAGATAAAGAGAGAGAGAGAGAGAGAAAGGGGGTATAGCTACCAAATGTAGAGACGAAATCCTTGTGGTCCAGGTCAATGGAAATTCACCTAGTCATGTCAGGAAGAACCTGAAAGTCCTGGTTAACTCAGGGGTCTATTATAATCCTTCGCCAAGGTGAGGGGAACATGTAAAAGACAATAAAGAATAAGTGTCTTGAAACCACTGAGGGGGCAACAGATATTGAAGACAGGTACAGACAGTCCATGTCCTCAGCAGTGAGCAAGACCCATTGTTTTCTTGGTCCAGGGAACACACCTGGACAAACATCTTACTTTGATCAGGCTAGCCCCTGCCCCGATTTAGGATTATAGGGGTCTCAGTCCTTGGGAGGGAGCTTCAATCTCCGTCTGTCACGGTGGTAGTGAAGCAGATGAAGGGTTTTCCATGCAGGACCACTGAAGTTACCCCTGAAAGTTCTTTTGGACAAGAGATGGGGAAATTCATGGGCTATTGTCAAGAAGCAGGGTGCAAGCATATAGGGTGAGATGGTGCTTTGCCAGGCCCCACTACAAGCAGTATACCATGGTGGCACTGTAGACACAGCTGTGAACAATCACTTGGCAAGCATCCCACTTCAACCAGGCCAGAACTCCAGTCAGGGTCCTCAGCGTCCTGATCTCTGTCCTTGCAATGGTTGTGAGGCAAATGAGAGAAACTTCAGACTGTCTCTTACAGGGGGGTTCTCCCATCTCCTGCTGTGACAGGACACCTGAGGCACGCCAAGACCCCTGGCCCATGGTTTTATTTTCCTCATGTCCCAGTGGCCACGTCAGTCACATCCTGTCTGAGGCTCTGGGTTCCTGCTGCTTTCCTGGCTCTATCCTTGGGGTGTATTCCGCCCAGGGGACACAGTGACCCCCATCTGGACAACCTGGGGTGCCCTGCGCCCACTGTGGGATGGCCACGAGCAGCTCCAGGTGAGCCAGGTAAGAAGATCCATATACCCCAGGCACTGGCAGGTGGTGGAGGACCCTGTGCCAATGGCCAGGGACATTGAGAGCCCACAGCCAGGAGAATGAGCAAAAAACCCCAATCCCAGAACAGAGACCCACAGGGTACACATGCTGCGCAGTGTGCTGTATCAAGTTCCTGTGAGCCCAGAATATTGAAATTAGTGCAGCTGTAGATCTGCACAAGAGAGCTTTTCACACACTTTCTCTCTTTTCCTCCCTCTGGGCATGGAGGGAGCTTGTGACTTCAGCATGTGACTTGTGTGTGCAAAGAGCAAATCTGGACAGAATTGGTTCAGGGAGGGTTTGGGGGATATCAGGATCTGTTCTGGGCACAGAAGGTGTTTTCCATTAGTCCGAGACTGTCTGCTGTGGAAAGTGGATTTAATGTATAGCCAGAAGAATGACTTTTGCATTTTATGGAGCTGTGCCTTCTCTTGGTTTTGTTTTCCTGACAATAAATGAACATCTCTTTCTGTGTTGGACAGCTGCTTCTCCAAGGAAAGCAGATGGGAGTTGGAGACAAGGAGCTGAAAGCTGCAGGTCCAGCCTGGGGTGGAAGGAACTCAGACTTGCACAAGGCTGCTCTGAGTCCCAGGGGCTGGATAGGGGAAATGGTGGGGTGGGGGTAGGGACAAAATCTGATTGATTGTCAGACATAAAGAGTCTTGATTTTCAGACTGCATTAGGAGGTGCTTGGGATCAATGTCAACTGGAGATTGCTGATACCAATCTATAAAAATGAAAAGAAAGCTAAACAAGACAAAAAAAAAGTCCCTGCATTTTTTAAAGATACAGTATATTCACTTTGAGTACATTTCTGAAATCTGTCTAATTCACCACAAAAGAGTTGAAGACTTTAAAACAAAATTATTCCCAGGGACTTGTCTTGTTAGAATGATTTGAAATATTAATGATCATTTGTCACTGAATTCCTGAACTGAAGAGTTGAACACTGAATAAGCCAGCTGAGAATTAAAATTCATCAAAGAACCTTCAAGTTGCTAAGGATCCATACTCACCAGACTAGAAATGAATAGATTCCAGGGGTGTGGAAGCCCATGAGCCTACTGGGGAGAGGGCAACAGCAATGCCCTAGAGAAATGCACCTTAGGCCCTAGGCATTCCTCACAGCTCAGGATGAGGAAGGAAGCTTCCCTCATGGTGCTCTGCAACACTATGTTAATTTGTATCAGTTCTGTCCTCCCCATTGGCCCGTTGGCCTTCCTTACCCCTTTTACCCTTATATGTTCATATTCTAGTAAGTTCTCCTTCCCCGTTACCCCATTCATTTATGTAACTCCACCTATCCACCCTAGCATTCCTATTGGTTTCTGTCCTTTGTACCACCCTTGTGTCCTCATCCCATTGGCCCTGATGCTCTTTTCCACCCCATCTTTTCCTGTATTTATGCCCTAGCCCCTCCTTTGTCTTTGGCTCCTGGACATCAGCATCACCTGAAATAAAGTATGTTGGAACTCCATCCCTGGACCCTCCCATTACTTCAGTGCCAAACTGCTCTGTGTGTGTGTGTGTGTTTGTGTGCGCGGGTGTGTGTGCACGGGTGCTCTCATGGCTCCTACCTGTTGGCACAAGACACTCTCTGAGAAGGTTGTGTCTACCACGATTGTGGACTGCAACACTGGGGTTTCTAGGATGCTAAAGAGCTGTGCAGGCACAGGGTCTCCATGGTGACATCCCAGGAGTCCCCAGGCTGCGAATGAGCCAGGATGTCTCAGACACTTACAAGGGGCTCCAGGGTGACATCCCAGGAGCTCCCAGGCTGCCAAAGAGCCCAGGTGTCACATACACTCCCAGGGGTTCCTGTCATGGGCAGTGGGAGCTTCTAGCAAAGTTTATCAGAGAAGCTCCTGTTGGGTCACAAGTTGTAGAAAGGACCCTCAACACCCCAGTTATACCCCTAAGCTCCCCCAAACCAGGACCACCAGGTTTTCTAAACTCCTTCTTCGAGAGAAGCCTGGGAGTGCCTGGATCCAATAGGAGCCCCAGACTCTGTCAAGGATTTATGTGTAAAGGATTATACAGGTGGAATTGAACCTTTGTACAACTTTGTCCTGTTATGAATGAGGTCCCATATGTGCAATTAAATAAATCACAAACTTAAAATTTAGCAGCAGTTTTAATTGAGGTTTGCAATTTTAATTGAGATTAATTAATACAACCAGATATAATTCAGTAGCTACATAAAAGAAATTTGGCAGTAGTTTGACTAAAGCATAAGCAAAAACTGATCGATTGGAGTACGGGGAGGGCTTCCCACCCTGCTTCACATATGTAATGTATGTTAGAAATAATTCATGCTACAAAAAGAATGTATTTTATAAAGATTGTGAAATCCAAACGAGTCTCTGACCACAAGCAGCCTGGGAGGTGGATGTCTATTCAAACTCCAAAATTCCTGAAGGCGGCCAGATAACGATCGGCATTTAGCTTATGAATAGGCACACCCAGTGCAATGATCACTGTTATCCCGAGCCATCGAGCCATCGGAAACCGCCTAAGAGCGATCGTCATCCTGTTGATAACATCAATCAAGATAGCCAAAGTCGCCAGAAAGATACATGTGAATATGCGACTTCCGGGATTCGATCAATGCTGGCTATCAACCAGGAAACGGGCAATTGTCCAGCTCTGTACAGTGAAAGAACCAACTATGAATATGCAGAGTTACAAAAGAAACTTGGACTCCTTTGCCTCGAGCATAATAAACTGTATAAAACATCCCCGCTAGAAGCAACTCGTGTGAACGAGGGGGGTATTCGATGCGATAGAGGTTGGATCCAGGTTCACCCAGCGCCGATCCCAGGCTTGACGCTTTCTCTTTGGCTGTGGTGGTTTTGAGCACCGTATTTTGGTTGCGGAAAAAGATAAATAAATCTTCTCGCAATTTTGATAATTTTACTTCCGATTGATCATTTATAACAGTTCTGGTGACCCTGATGTGATTTGAATTTGGTGTTTGGAGACCCCTCTCCAGTCAGGAGGCACCCCGCTGATTTGAGCAGCCTGACGGGATTGGGAGTTCACAAAACCAATCAAACACCAAACTGAAGCCAGAACCACAGCCAAAGAGGGATAAAATGGGCCCAGAGCTCTCAGAAACTCGGAACGATCTGAAGAGGGATCTCCGAGGCCGCGGTGCTTTTTTTTTTCACTCAGAAAATTGACGTGCACAAAGAATCCACATGTGAAAGGAACTGTGAGTACCATGTGGTTGAGTCGGGTGTGATTGAGCGTGTGTGTGAGACGTGATTCTATCACGATGCGAGTGTGGACCCCCATGATCGCAGTTCCACTCTCCTGCGAGGGAAGTGGTCAGTCAAGGGGGAAGCAAGCGCTTTTTCTTGTCACACGTGGGACCTGGGACTCGTAGGGAGTTCAAGGGATCGATCACGGTTGGGTCAGGAGGGTCTGTGCCAGGGACTCCTGAATTGGCAGAACATTGGTTTCTGCCAGGGAGTCCTGAACTGGCAAAGCATTGGTCTTTGCCAGAGACTCCTGAATTTTGTTTGAAGGTAAAGATTGACTCAAGTTGTACTTTCTGGCTTTGTACATCTGTGCTCTGAAAGAGAATGCCAAAGGGAAATACAGTGTGAAAAACGCCAATCACTTGGTTTTTAAAATTCTAAAAGTTTAATAGTAATAAAATGGTTATAATTATAGTAATACAATTAGAGTAATAATAATTTGGACAATTTGAATTAGGACAATATGAGACAATAGAAACAAAGAGTTATGGACAGTCAGGTACCTTTTTCTGGGCAGCACAATCTCAAAAAAGGACACACGTTAACAAAGGATTAACCCTTAAAAACAATAGCCTGCTGCATATTCATACACCTCATACATGATGTATAAATTCCATTCAAACAAAGGATTCGGTCTGGTCATCATCAACTTCTTCCTCCTAATCCTAAGGTACCTTCGATCCTTAGCCAGGCAGAAAGAAGTCAGTTTCTTCTGATAAGAAGGCAATAAATTCTTTTTCTCTGAAAGATTTAGGTGTCCTGTGGCTGCTGTATCGCTGTGAGTCCTTTCTAAAAAAAAGTATCCTACATAGCATAGTTTCTGTTTTAACTTTTTTTTTATAACCTAAAACCGTATTTAACACACTACTCAAGAGAATTAATACAGCATTACTTTCTAACACAACACATACATTTTAATATTTGTGAAAACCCAATCATAAAATAGGCATTTTTCACAGCTGCTAAAGACAAATAAAAATCTTTGATTTCAGCATTAGATACTTCCCCATGAGGAGCTCCTTCTCTCCCTTCCCCCAATGGAATTTGATAGCTTCTTCCCCCAGTGGCGCTGGTTTAAGGACCCTGTTTCACCTCATCTCTGACTTAGCTGGGCCTGACAGTGAAGAGACCACAAAGCAAGGGAACAATTTGGTTTAAGCCAGGGGCAGGGTGGGGGGTGAAAGGGGATAATGGGAATGCTGTGGAACGGTGTGTTTAGAGAGACAGAGCCAACAAGTGGCCAGGAAGCAGCTCTGCCTAAGCTGGGCTACAGGAATGGAGCAAGGAAAGAACAGCGAGGATGCCTCAAAGGAAGGACACAGAGGATGATCCCAGCAGCAGATTCCCTAAGAAGCTGCTCTCAAGAAGCAGCTGTTCAATGCAACCCCTCCTGTCCAGGCAGTAGGAGCCATGAGGTGCTTTTTCTCTGGGCATGCTGTGCCAGGGTCTCACCAACCTTTGTTGTCAAGAATTTCTTCCCAGTGTCTCATCTAAACTTGCATTCTGTCAATAGGAATCCATTCCCCCATGTCACAGGATCACAGAATATTCTGAGTGGAAAGGGACCCACAAGGATTAGCAAGTCCAGCTCTGAAGTGAAAGACCCAAACAGGCTCCAAACCCACAACCTTGGTGTAATTAACACCATACTCCAACCGAGCTAATGTCCTGCCACTCTGTGCCTTTCCTTGTGAACGGTCCCTCTCCATCCTTTTCCGTGTGATCATGCAGTCCAACCCCTGTCCCTGCCCAGACACCCCAACAATCCCAGCCTGTGCGTCCCTGGGAGTGTTGTCCAAACGCGGCTGGAGCTCTGGCAGCCTTGGGGCCGTGTCCATTGCCTGGGGAGCCTGGGCAGTGCTCAGCACCCTCTGGGGGAAGCAGAACGTTTTCCTGATTCCCAGCCCGATCCTTAAGCGCTCTCCCTGGCCGGCGCTGCCCTCTCGCAGCACGGCTGGGCTTGCTCGGCAGGGCCCGGGAACCGAAGTGCAGCCGTACCCCACATCCAGCTGCAGGTGTTTGCCTCCTGAATGGAAAAAACTCATAGGTTTCTGGAGAACCTTTAAAATGGTTGCAGCAGTTTCAAGGCTGGTCACTCCAAACAGTAATAGAATATAAACCTGTTTAACAAACCCAAATATGGAAACAGCAAAATCATGTCCTGAGAAAAGTAGTTACTGATTCAATAGTTCAGGGAATAGATGTAGGGCCAAGAGCAGTGCTATTCTGTATTGACTGGCTGCTGTTTACCAAGCTATCAGTGCTGAACTAAATAATTTCCAGTCTGTTTGCGTAGGCTATACTTACTGGCTCTTTCAGCATCCTATTATCTAGAGCAGGGCAAGAGATTGAAACCTGTCAGGACCCAGGACATCCCTCTGGCTGTCCTGAGCAGCCCAGACCCCTGCCAGGGGTCTCAGAGACCCTGGCACAGAGCCCAAAATGCCTGTGGTTTTGATTATGGCCCGTGGAGCAAATTACCAACCTTGTATGAAGATCAGCAAGCCACAAGAGTTTAAGTAGAATATTAGTGAAGTTATCACAGGGTGGAAAAGTAGATTTTGGGGTTTTTGGTATGGGGGTTCAGGAGGCAAGATGGAGGGAACTGGGTGTGTCCAGCCTTTCTCCTTCTTCTTCTTAGCCTCCATTTTCTGCTGTGATGTTGGCACTTGGGGATTGGTTTAGAATAGAAGTGCACTGTCTAACATAGATGATAGGCATTGCCATTTGCATGCTGGCAGTTTATATACAGCCACGAACAGGATGGGGCAACTGGAATCAGTTCCTTGAGTGGTTTATTTTCACACATCAGTCTCATAACATTGTTATGACAATGAAGACAAAAGATGTGACCAGCTCACTGTTTCAACAGAATGCCAAAGAATCTTAATGTTACAACATAGCATAAGACAGTCTCAGAGTAAGTTTCAGCCAATCACATAGAGAAAAAGCATATTGACAGTAGTTCTATCCAATAATCTGAAGCATACGTAATTCTGGTTACAGTAACGGCTTATTCTCTAACACAATGGCTCGTTTATAAAAGACAAAGCACAGAGCTCTATTCATAATTAACCTTCTAAAATATACATTAAATAAACTTGTTGCAACTTAGAAAGCTAAATGACATAGGCCTATTGTTCTATTTCTCACGTCTGCACTACAGCTTAGAAAACTTTTTGCTGCCTTAGCATCTGTTCTCATAACTGCTGCCTGAGGCCTGCCTTTTTACCACCTTCCTAAACCCTTCTGATTTTTATGGATTCCAACAGGCATTGGAAATTAAAAGTAAATATGATATATGTAGTTTGTAGTATAAAAGGACGACACTACCTCGGGGGCGGGAGGAGTGCCTGGAACTATCCTGCTGGACGGACCTCGGCAGGGCAGGAGAAAAATATTTTACAGATAAGATAAAATAAACAACCTTGAGACTGAGAAATGAAGAGCCCCGACTCCTTCTTTAAGCGCTGGGCTGGGAAAAGAGACTTTTGAACTTTTTCAGGGTCATTCTGACAAGATAATGATCCTGACAGAAACCTGATTTGGTTTCCTCAGAACTCTTAATTTTAAAAAGGTGCATTTGGGGTTCCCAAAAGGAACAAATACATATACACCTAAACTTTTTTGTTTTCCTATGGGAGTATGATCACATCATTCACAACAGAAAAGCCATGCAAGGATGCCAGATGCCTACATTCTATTTTCATTATTCAGCAATGACAAACGGCTGTTTAAGTATGAGCATTTTACCTGTGAGAACTTTTTTCTTCAGATTGTGACAATAAAAACATTCACTGTAGCTGTAACTTTCCCAATGCAAATTGCTAATTGATACCACTAACACATTTACTGCTATTTCAAGTACTTGCCAGGTGATTGTGGTGTCTGGCTATTATAATAATTCTGTGGAAATGTACTGAGAAGCCTAAATTCATTTGAACAAATACAATCTGGGAAGTAGTTTTTAAAGAGAGTAGGCAGAGACTTCTTGAGCCAACTTAAAAGTTTCATGAAAGAGTAAACATGAGTTCTAATCAATAAAATCACTGCTCATTTGTCACTAAGCTGATATTCCTCATGCAGCCAAAATGCAAAAGTAAGTCAGTGAGAGGGTTTTTCTATAAGCCTTTTCTGAAACAGAATTAAACAGGACTTTAGAACTGGGCCCAGTTCAGGTCAGATCTAAGAGTACAGTGCCTAAAGGAGACACAAAGATTTGCAAGCTCCAATGTACAGTTTATAGAAATGTGAGTAATATGGAACCAACTTCCCTCAAGTGAAAATTTCTAATACCCAGAACAAAAGCAAATCTATTACATGTGAAAATATTTTCAAGTGGCCTGTTCAGAGAGCAGGCTGTGAAGGAGGAGTAACCTGTAGTCAAGGTTTGCCTATACAGAGATTACACACACACAAAATTCCATAATACAGAGAAGAGCAGGGCATTTTGAAATGAGCATAGCTAAGCTGGGAGCTACAGATCATACCAGATATGCATACAGTGTTTATTTCTTCACTACAATTTCAGGCACTGTGCTCAGTTCGACTGATGGAAATGGTAAACTGAGAGTAGGGCAAATAATTAGTGCCTTGATTAGAAAGAGGCTTCAAACAAGTAGTTGCATTCATGCTCTTGATTTTAGCAAAACTAGGCTGAATTCTGTTTAAATGTGGAAAACTACATGAGAATCAACCAAAAAAGGTGTCAGCTAGAAAGGGCCACCTTTCACTAGGAATTAGAAAAGCAAGGCTTTTCTCAGGATATGGAGCTCATGGATGTAGAGGAAATACAGTAGGGGATATATAGAAGGAAGGTCCTGCTGACTAGATCAAATAGGGGTCAGGTAGCCTCAAGGCACTACCAGTTCCCAAAAGAACTACTATTTAATGTCTCACTTAAGGTTGTGGATATGCCCATTAATCCATTGGAACAAATTTTCTACATTATCCCAGGTGTCACCCGCCACAATCTGAAGAGCAACTGTGAGACTACAAAGAAACAAGAAAAATCTCCTTTCATTAGCTACTGTACTCCCTCGCCAAGAGAACAGAAAACTAGTTCAATTAATAAAATATACCCCATCTAGTAAGAACATCCTGTAATATGTTGCATACAAGCCGGTTTGAGCTCATTTTGCAAGTAGGATTAATTTTTAGAAATGTCAGACTTTCATGTCAATCCCAGGTAATAGTGCAGTTTGGTAGACTAATCTGATGACAGAGAATGTCAGCATGATTGGATTTTAAATGACGTGAAGCTTGTTACTGGAACTATCACCCTCTTGTTTTATGAAAGGCTGACCTGGAAGAATGACAGACAGGGTTCACCATATCTCAACAGCTGCAGACCTCTCCTTCAAGGCCCTTTTAAAAATACGCTTTGTTTATTCTGCTTTACCTCTGACTGACATTTTCTGACAGCAAGTTCTAACATGAATTTTTAAAAGACATGGACTTTGCCACAACAATGGATTGTGTAAACAAACATTGTGTAAGAAAATGGTAAACAAACTTACCTTTAACACATACACCACTGATTCTGCTACACCACCTGCTACAACCAAACAGCTGATGTGTGTTTTCAGTTAAAAATCCCACTATTCTACCTAATCCTTCCCATTAATTTGATTCATGAGCCTCCCTTTTGCATCTCCCTCATTCCCCACATCTTTACTCTCATTGGTTGTAAATGTGCTCAAGCCCATTTTATTTCTGGTTAATTGGAGTAGGTAAGAATCTGGGCTTGTGATGTCAGAGCCTTAGCAGAAGGAAGTAATGCTTCCTGCAGGAAAGATGGCAATTTTAACCTTTTAGAAGCAAGTCATGATCTGACTGGAATATTAAAACTGAGCAAGCCAAACTGCAGTAGTAACACAAACTCGTTCTGTAAGAGCATAGTTCAGAGAGGGATTATGGCTCATGGGCTGCAGGCAAAAAAACATAATGTCCTTGTGTTTGATTATTTGCCTGAAGGGAGCTTTGGCAGGGGAGGAAAGGTCAGCTTCAGCAAAACCAGTAGAACATTAGAAATACTGACTAATGAAAGGCTTTGGTTCTTCCATTTACTTGGCAGAAAAGATGGCTTTCAGAGTAAAGGCATCTTGATAGACTCACTTTTCTACAAATGCATGACATTATTTGACTTTAACATACCTATATTCATATTCCTTCATTCTGTGCTGATGAAACAATAGTTATGAATGTCTCTACTGTACAAAATTGCTGTAGTTAATTTTGTTGTTTTTTCCACTTAGAAACTTACATCAGTAATTGAACAACAGCTGAGACTGAAACTAAATTAAACAACTAATTAATCAAGTTATAAACTCATTATTTAAAAATTTAATTATTTTGTATGACAATTTAGTAGATTGCTTTATTATTATGGGCTCACACTGTATTATTCAGCATATGCCAAGGCAATATTCAACAATGCCAAGGCAATATTCAACAATGCCAAGGCTTTAATGAACCTGTAAGGCAGGTCGCTGTGATGATGTGGTGCTCAAACTGATGCAGTCTTTAAAGTTCTGGGTTTGAACCTTTCATTAGGCTTTAAAAAATGCTTCACACAGAGGATATTGTTGTAGCAGATATTGTTTGTACTCAAGACTCTCAATGAGGGGAGTTGTTAAACCAACTAACAGCTACAAAGCTGCACTGTTGGAGTAGCTCTAAGCAGTAATGACTATTCACACGTCAAGATTACCCTTTGTTCCACAGTTACATCCACACAGACAAAGCTCATCCCTCACTTGAGCTGAAGCAGTTGTGGTGTCACTCATCAAATGCAGCAGGAAGCTCAGCTTTGGCAAGAAGGCTGACTTTTAACTTGATTGGCAGAAAAATGCTGTGTATTTATAACTGCAAAAGCAGACTGTAAAGCTGAAGTCCATTAAATACTGCAATCAGTATGATGATTAGGCAAAAGAAGCTGCCCAAATTGCAGGGAGCATTATCACTGCATTTAAGCTGCAGTTAAGTAGAATACAATGGACATGGGAATATTGGAGAAACCTAAACCCAACAACAAAACAAACAGCACTTTTTATACTGATGACAGTGACTATCCTTAAAGACGTCTTTCTTTTTTTAACACATCAAATGATTATAATGTTTATGTGTTCTTATTGTACCAAATAATCATTGTCTTTGACTGATGCTTCTAATTCAGTCAGAATCTCATACCCTGCCTGTGTATTTGCCACCAGCAGCTTCCCAGAGGCAGAAATGTGCCAGTTTTGAGCTGTCCAGCTGGGTCAGTTGAACATCAAGCCATAAGCAGCTCTGCACTCACTAAAGCTGCTGTCAGTGCTGTGGCACAGCCCAAGCCAGCCAATCCCAGTGCCACTGCCAGCGTCTCTCTGCAATCAACAAGGCACCAAGAAACCTGATCTAAAACCAATCCTGTACTTAAGCTTTCACTTCACTGACTTTCAGACAAGGAGAAAACAGTAACTAAACCAGGCAGAACAGAACTGCTTCCACTCACCCAGGGCTCAGCTGCAAGCTCATTCTGTTCTTAGACCATTAGGGCTGATTAATTTTAAGTACTTGCAGAATATGCTTAGTCCAGCCAGGATGAGCTTCTGTATCCATTGCCTTGTGCTACTATAATCCGTTCTCTGAAATTTCCATGAACACCTGTCTCTAGTTTTATCTTTAAATGTAGGAAGCTATTGTGGCCAATTTAAAATAAATGGCAGTAATTGGTTATTTCATTTTTGGCTGCCATGAGTTGTTGGAACCCAGGGCACAGGGAATATTTCTCTGGCTGTCCTGAGATGTCCTGATCCCCAGGAAAACACTGCTTTTAACCTTTATCTCCATGGAGAAGGCTTCTAAGACTTTGAGATTAATTGGAATCTATGAGTGTGTGAAATAGATAGTAGTATAGCTTATCAGAGAGTGAAAAACTCTGAGTTTTGGGTTTTTAGTATGGAGGTGGGTAGGAGATGATGGAGGGTTTCGGGCATTGTCTGATCTCCTTCCTGTTCTTCATCTACTCCATTTTCTGTAGAGCTGGGAGCACAGGGTGATTGGTTAGAAAGAACCGCAATGTAGATGCTGTATGGACAGAATATTGGTAGAAAGGTAGAAACAATACTGACTGATGGGAATGGTATATAATGAATACTTCAGTGGTTTAAATATAAGTACACGCATATTCCTCCACTGCCAGGTATCATGTACCTACCTACCACAGGTACCCAGCAAGAATATTTGCTTCCACTCAGAGCTTCTCAACAATTAAAAAAACTTCAACTCCAGCTATCAACTTCCATTAAAAGAGCAAAACAGTTTTTAAGGTGCCAAGTTGGTAATGCAATATAGGTGCATAAGAAATGTTTGTGCTTCACCTTTTAAAAATTCTACCCCACAAGTCTCATGGCTCAGCCACGCTGCAGGACATCCTGAACCCCCAGGATGGTGAGCAGCATACAATCTCCAGCCCCATCTGAAAAGAAAATCACTTGTCATTTGACTTGAATTGGATATTTGTCTGTCTTAGTTCAATCCTGTTCTGTCACCAAGTCTTTAAAGCGGCCATGCAGGCACTCTGTGGGAAGGTTTTCCACACACTTAGGGATAACATGGCAGTAAGATCTCTCTTCCCTTATTCCATTACAGCTTCCTTAGGCTGCACAGAGTAGTAGACTTAGAAACATCATAAGCTAAGAGGGTTGGTCTTTTCTTCCCTCCTTTTCGAAAGTACTTTCTTCATTCTGGTTAACTCGGAAAGTTTTTAATTTCTAAGTCTTTCTACTAAGACAAACCAGTTCTGCTGAAGACACAATCAATCTGTGCTATTGCTCAGCAGCAGGAAGGTGGATGCAGTAATAAAAAACCTAAGTTCTTTAGAATATATAAACCTATCTATTACAGATAAACTTAGAAAAAGTATTAAAATCTCAAGTTTACTGCAAGAATATTAAAATCTCGAGTTTACTGCAAGGAAACTTACAACAATTCTGACTCCAGTGTGTTTTTATTATAATGCTGGGAATACAACTGAAAATCAGTCTTGCATTTCATTCGAAGATAGAGGTTGATAAATATTGTAGGGTTTTTTCCCTTTTAGCACATCTATGTTCTGAAAGAGAATGCCAAAGATAAATACAGGATGTGATCATGTCAGTCTGCTGGAGCACTGATTCCTGGCTGCTGATTAGGTAAAAAACCATGACACCAGGAAATGCCTTCTGCTCCTTGTGTGTCCCTAAGAAGAACGAGCAGGTCCATGTTACTGCCTGCAACTGGCTGATTCCCACTTGTCCCATGCGCTGCACACAAAGTGTCGAAGGCCTGGGTTCCCCCCGGCCCCGCCTTCCTTGTGCAGGAGCAGGCCGGAGCTGGGGCCGAGGCCCCGGCGATATCGAGCGTTGCCACTGTGGCCCGACACGTTCCGGGCCCCGGAGCGGATTCCTCCCCCTCCGGCGGGGGACCGAGGGGGCTCCAGGGCTGGAACGAGCGGGGCCCGAGGACCGCCTGGCGTCACCGGCCCCGGCCCGGCCCCGACAATCGGGTGCCGCGGTTGCCGGGGAACCGCGAGCGCGGCCACAGCGGCCGTAACGGCGCTGCCGCCTCAGGTGCCGCACAGCGCGCTCCGGGTTGGTTGTTCGCAGCCTGGGCTCGTGCAGCGGCTGCAGTCAGCCATTCGCCGAGGGACTTGTGCACAGAGATTGTCTCTGCCAGCGAGGAGTCCTGAACTCGCAGGGCATTGGTCTCTGCCAGCGAGGAGGCCTGAACTCGCAGGGCATTGGTCTCTGCCAGCGAGGAGGCCTGAATTTCGTTTGAAGGTAAAGATTGACTCAAGTTGTACTTTTTGGTTTTGTCACATCTGTGCTCTGAAAGAGAATTCCAAAGGGAAATAGAGGATGTGATCATGCCACTCTTCTGGTGCAGCAGTTTAGTGGCATGTACAGCTGAATAGATGAACGATATATGTTCTATATATCGATTGTGTGTTTTTTTCACTGAAGAAATGCAGAATTTCCTAAATGTACTAGTCTATAAATTTTCTTTCCTCTAGTGAATACTTAAACTGCTTAAAGGTGAATGAGTTCTACTCCAGTTTCAGTGGGTTGTTATTATGATCTAGTTATTAAAATTATTAGGGAGATGCCCCTGAATTAAGGTGCAAACGAGACCATATGCCAAAGTCAATGGTCTGGATTTTATGTAACAGCAAATGTGAGGAAGAGAGAAATAGAGAAGGGAGTTGGGGAGGGAGAGAGAGTGACAGATTAAATAGAAAGTATCACCATTGCGTGGATCTCACTGGCATTCCATGAAATCCTCTTCTGGTCTTCTCTGTGGTGAGGTCTTGCAAAACATAAGACTCCAATGGATTCATGCAGATTTGGGGAAGGTGGGACTGCCCAGGTACCTCCCTGGGGTGGGGCAAGTTGGACTCTGTCTCTTGCTACTTTCAAATAATAGAAAATCTTTAGCACCAGTATATCCTTTTGAATCTGCCATGAATTGGGGTTGTGGATTTTCCAGATCTGTTGTATTACTTTGCATGCCATGCAGTCACCTGGTGCAAGGCCTCAGGAATGGGTCTGGGGGCACTTTGGAGGTCTTTGATGGGTTATGACACCCCCTCAGCTGCCCCTCATGGGAATGTCCTCTGGATGTGGCCTTCTGGGGGGTTTTAGAGCTGAGCCAGTTTGTCTGAGGGAGGATGGGTGTCCACTGCCTCTTACCAGAAGTTGCGCCACACGCCCAAAATTTCCTCCTCTCGCCTCTGTTGATGGGAGATTTGTGTGGAAACCTGGCCTCAGCAGATGCGTCTGTGGCTATGACTTCCCCAGCCTGAAGGCAGACAGAGCTGATTTTCAGGACAGCTGCTGGGTTTGGCTTTGTTGTGGATACATTTTTCTCAATTAGCCTTGTTTAGTTCTCCCCAGCCCTGAGCTAACAGGACAATAGTGTCACCTTGATCTTGTCTCAAGTTCCCTTAGGTGGCTTAACTCACAGTCCCAAGTTCCAGTCAGGAGGCATTTTCAGGGAGGGGTGGGCTTCAGTAGTTGCAGCTTCTTTATTCCGTTTTATCACAATGGGCAAAAAGTCCTTCATAATAATATTTAAGCCATTAGCCATAAAATTCCAGTCTCTCCTAAGTCCTGTGAGGAGCAGCTGAGAGAGCAGGGCTGCTTTAGCCTAAAGAAGAGGAGGCCAGCTCTAGCTATTTTGAAGTAATATTTAAGCTACAGCTTTGTCTGTTCAAACTCCTTTTAATGTTCAACTTTTGAGGTTTCAGTATAATCCATCTTTGAATTGCACAAGGTAGCCATAGAGTTCAAATAAAGTCCAACTAGAGGCCTGACAATACTAGCTACTTATGCTAAACAAGCACTTAGCTACTTTCAAATCATATCAAATTTTTTAGCACCACTATATGCATTGAATCTGCCATGAATTGGGTTGTGGATTTTCAGAGTTCCATTGTTGCACCTTCCAGTTTTGTTGAGGCATTGTCGCTCATCTGCGATATGCTCCCTTGGAAATAGCGTCTGGATTGCCAAAGAAGGCACCAACACCTTGTCTTTTGCTCAGGGAAAGGCTGAAGCCTAATACTGTGAGTAGCCCCTGGGGCTGTGTTAAGGCTGGCACTGCCCTGGTGTCCCTGCTCTCCCTGCCCCTGTTGTCCAGCAGCACTGTGAAGCTGCAGAGCCCCTCCCCAGCCCTTTGTGCCGTGCTCCTGTTGCTGGGGGCTGTCCTGGTGCAGTAGGGAACACTGTGGGATGCTTCAGTTGTGTCTTGCCTGGCTGTGCCAGCGGAGCCAAGTGAAACCAATATACAGCTGAAGCCGTAAGCATGTTCTGTCCCTTTCCCTTTGCCACAGGAATTCCTTCTGTCAGGCTGGGCGCTCACCTGTGCTGCTCTGACCAAGCTGCCCTTGGGCACCCGGGCATGTGGCGGGGGAAAGCTCAAACTCTGCCCAAAGCCTTGAGAGCCATGGCTGGTCCCAGCTGGAAGAGCTTCCAAAGCAGCTGTTCTCTCCCAGCTCCTGTGTGGGCACAGATCCAGCCCTGCAGGCAGCACTGGAGCCTGGGCCACAAAGGTCCCTTGCTGTCTGCAGCTCACTTGGTGGAAGATACCCCACTGCTGAGGCTCTGTCAAGGAGATCCCTCTGTTTTCTTCTGTGGAGGGCTCTGTCAGCCCAGACAGAGAAAACAGTTAACAGGGAGAACTAAAACCTGTGCACCTCCTTCTTGGTACAACTTTGTTTTCTTGCATCTCTTGGACTCAGCCAGCAGCGATATCTCCTTGCTGTGAGTTCTGAGTGTTGTGCAGTTCTGAGAGCTCCTCCCCATTCTCTGGAAAGGTCACTGCCTCAATCCAACAAAACGTTAAGAGGAAACAAATGCCCAAAGAGCAGAAATCCCCAACCATGTCCCATCCAATCATGGAGAAGCTAATGGGACAGAGCCATGTGGCTGGAGTATGTGTATTCCACTCTGTTATTAATTGACTGATGCTAAGTATTTCAGCAGGAAACTTCCAGGGCTTCCAGGACTGTCCTGGTGGCTGTGATCACAAGTGATTCACCAGTGCCACTTGTTCAAGAAAAGCTTTTCAGAACAAGCGCATTTCTGAGGCTCTAGCTGGTGTATTTTTGTCTTTCAGCTGCTTCCCTCTAAGTTCCAGAGGGAGAAGTTTCTCAGCAGGAAGAAGGAGGCCAGCACTGGGGGGAGTATTCTGCCCAGAACTGGCCCATTTCTAGACAGGAGTGAGACTCGTCCAAAGGTAGCCTTTTCCTGCTCTTTTCCTTTCTGTTTAACATGAAGTTTGAAGAGGGTGTGTGCTTGTGACCAGCTTGCCTCCAGCAAAATACCTCTGTGTCCAGGTCCTGCTATCATTGCGAACTGCTGGGAGTGGTGGGCTGGGAGTCCTGATTTGCACTAAGTCAACACAAATAACCTCTTCCGAAGCTGCTGGGGTGTGCTGGAGTGCAGCTGCCATTGCTAACAGGGGGAAGGCTGGGGACACAAAGGCACAACATTGCCATTTGCCATTCTCCTGCTGAAGGAGCCACCTCTTGCTTTGGTGTGGTCACCGTCAAATGCTTGGGGTCACAGGATTGCCTCCAGAATGGCAGCATTGGCTTTTGAAGGCCAAGGATCTGCAGGAATTACTTCAGATTTAGCAAAACAAATTGCATTACTGCTTTGAGTTGGAACAATGTGTTGGACCCGGAGCAGTTGTTAGATTTTGCAGGCTGCCAGATGTACAGGGGACTGGCCCTGGGTAGAGGGGAATGGATGTGCTTTGTCTGGATCAGTGCCTACTTAGAGGTGTGTTTAAAGCTGATTTTCTGGCAGGACTGGCTCAGTCGAAAGCAGAGTCCAAACGGGTAGGTGACCGAGGTGGGCTGTTGAGCAGGAAATTGGCAGCAAGAGACGTGGAACACAATCCAGGTTAAAGATTGTCCTGGAGAGGGGCCTTGGGAACACCTCAGGGAAGGGCACAACCAAGGGACAATGTGCTGCAGCCACTCCCTTCAGCAGAATGTGTCTGCTGTGAAGTCACAGAGGAGACCTACTTGTGTCTCTGCAGTGACAGCAGAGTGGCTGGAGAAGGCAGACAAAGCCGGGGAGAATTTTCTCCAAGCAATGCCTCTGCTCCAGAAGCATTTGCTGTTGTTGTGTCATTCCAGATGTGCCTCTACAATGGCATTAAATAAGATAGCAGTAATGACCAGAAAGCACCCATTTAAAGCTCATGGAAAAAGGAGATACCAACTCTGCTTTTACCCAGGTTGCTGAGAGAATAACTGAACCTTATCCTCATTCAGCATTCACCTCACTTGTGTTTTTATTTTCAGCTCATTTGTCTTTTTATTCTTGCCTTTCCCTCTGTTTGAAACACACTAACTTTTAAGTACAACAAAAGGGGACAAAATAATCAAAGCAAAAGAAAAGTGTTTATTAGTAACAATTCAGCTGAGCCGGGCATGTCTCCCTCCCCGAGAGCCAAGCACACACACACCCTCTGAGAAAATGGCAATCTTTTTATCCCCTTTATACCTGCCTGGGGCGGTCCCTGTCCCCTTTCCCATTGGATGGCTACTCAGGAGCTTCCATTCTCTACTGACCACCAACTTTTCTGTCCCCTCCCCTCTCGTCCTCCTGCCTTTTGGTCAGGTCTTCAACCCCATCCCCTCTCCCTGCGACATTCAACAAACCAACCTGAACAAATCCAAACCACAAACAACACACAGAACCAACAAATTCCATTCTTTTGCTTCATAACCTTTTGGCTTCAGCTAAATATCACCTCATCTCTCACACCTCCTCTGGTCCTGTGCTCTTCTTGTTGTTGATGTCTAAGTTCTAGAGCAAAAAAGATATTTGCAGTTGTGTGGGCCTCGGTTTCCCTGTCTCAGAGTAAAGGACATCCCAAAACTGTTTCCCATGGGGTCTTGTCGCGATCCGTCCCAGTGGACGAATGATGCGATGATTTTTT
>VZSJ01000448.1:0-51900 GCA_013398405.1 Pheucticus melanocephalus
CTTAACAAACTGCAAAGGATGGTTACTTTTCAGTGAAGGCCTTAGCAAAATTATTTTCCTTGTGATTAATGTGCAATTGTTTCCCTGGAGTTACAACTCAACAAATAATCTTTCTTGCTTCCTTTGTTATTTGATTTTATTTAAAAAGCTTTATCACCAGTACTAACCTTAATAACCAGATATCTGTTACAGTTTATTATGTCTCCAAGAAAGATCCCCATTTTGACTCACAAATCTCAGCACTCTTTGATAACAATGCCATTCGTGGTTAAGAATTCTTAACTTCGGTTTTGTCTTGAATGTCAAAGAGCAGATTATTAGCCATGAACTTCAAAAAATTGAAAGAGGGTAGGGTAAGGGAGGTGAAAAGAAGAAAGAGGTATTATGAACCTTCACTATTTGAGACTAAATATATTGGAGGGTAAGGGAGGTGAAAAGAAGAAAGAGTTATTATGAACATTCACTATTTGAGACTAAAGATATTGGGCATTCAGAAAGCAGAATTCTCTGTCCTGAGAAATAAACCTTTCCTTCTGCATATGAAAAACTTCCTTCAGTTTCCATATCTGTGTACTTGACCTGCACTACTGGAGCATGCATCTCTAAATTAATTCTCATAAACCTTTTTGCTTCTGTTTCTTAATTACACAATCTAGAACTTCTCTTTTGGGGGTAGGGCAGAAGATGGTTTTTGTCTGTATCAAATTTTAGCTTCCTACATTTTTTGGTTTCATCTTATCAGGCGTGAATTTTATCCTCAGAACCATAGTACTCAAAATACAAAATCAGAACACTGATAAAGGATTATATGCTAAGATGAAAAATTTCTTAAAGGAAAATTAAATCAAATAGGACTCCCCTTTGTGTTTCTTATACTTAATATACAAAGAGCTGACCCAGCTTAATTCTTCCTCATTTATATACTTGGATGAATTTTCCTCAGAGACGATGAAGTTTGAGTTGAACAATGAAATTTTGGTTTTGATAAAGCAGCACAATAAAACAAAACAATGTCTTTCAGTGAGTCTTGATAGTTTTCACATGATGTTATAAAAACTTTTCCATCCTTGCCTTATCCCTTGACATATTCTTCTTTTGCTAAAGTTTGATCTATTATTTATATTAGTGGTCCCAAGTCTTTGTGTCTGCAAGAGAGAGGGCTGAGATTTCAGAGGTGCCTTTGGAGAATAAAGTGCTTAAGAGTTTTGACAGTGACAGAATGCCCCAGGGTCCCCACAGTTCTTCCACAATAAAAAGCCTGCTACTGCAATCAGTGAGTAGCTTCATAGTTATCTATTCATTATACAGAGAGGACAGATAGTTCATGTGTGCACTCATTGCTTCTTTGATGGAGACCATGAAACTATTAAAAAATGTGGAAGTGAATTTTTCTTGTTTTACTCTCCTGAGATTTGAAAAGCATAAACAGTTGATTTTTGCTCGTCTTCTGTCTTTCTCTATTCCCTCCCTATCTTTCTTATTAAAGCAATTTATAAATGAGCTAATTAATTTATTTTTTAAAAAAAGCACATTCCTTCAGTGTTCCCCTATGAACATGCGTTGTGACTGGGATACTAATTACTATGTAGTATTTATTGTGAAAGACCTCAAATAAAGCTATAGTTCAGAGATAGCAACAGCAGGTAGGGGAAGGAGGGAAACAGAAGCAGATTTCTAAAACCTCCAGATCCATAAAGAGCTCTCATAAGGTATGGCCAGTCTTGTGGGAGATGAAGAAAAAAGGCTCTGAAATGAGGGGAATTTCCTTTAACTGGCAACAGCATTAAAATAGGCAAGGAGGTGGGGAGGGGAAGGAAAATTCTTTTTTGTATTGGTAGTAGGACTCAGTGTCAAGAAATTGGTAGAAAACCCTGACACAATTTAGAAAAAAAATGGGAGGGAAATAGTAAAATACATATAAAATACATATAAAGAATAAATAGAAATCAATAGAAAATTCATAGACTGCATAAAAAGAAGAAAGATAGAAATGGCTATGTAGGACACAGAGATATGGATTCCAAATTCAAAGTATGAGAGTATTTACTAGACTGAAGTCTACTACCTGTGTAATGTTCATGCTGCAGGCTTGTGTTTTTATGTGTTTGGTGCCTGCAAGGAAAAAGAAATAAAGTTTTGAAAATGATGATTTGTGACTCATAAATGTTCATTATTATAATCTGTGAAGCCCTAGATCACTAAATTGATCCTTTACCAGAATTTCCCAAATACCAAGGAGCAACTTTCAGAAAAAGACTGATGACTTACATTTCAAATTTGATCCTCCTCATAGGAATGTTATTTAACTTCAGCTCATGTGTCTGAAGACACCTCTCCAGTTCACAGAGGAAATCCTTGGTATCTTAAGCTTTGATGTAAACAGTGGGAAAGTGTTTAAAAGCCATTTAGTGGCCATGTCTTATTTAGGAAAAGACAGAAATGTTTTAGTTTTACCAAATTGGGTAGACTTTTCAGAATCCAGTTGAGCACTCATTTTTTTTTAAAAAACAGATATTAATATTTTTAAAACAATGAACATCAGCAAGATAAAGTGCAAGTACAGTCTGGGAATATTTCCTCCCAGGACCTGAAAACTCAGTGAACAAAACATATGGAGCAAGAAAATAGTAAAATTGAGAATTCTTGACTAGGTACAAAGACCAGACCCAAGAATAAGTCTCATGGTACCCACACAAAGCTTCCTTAATCAAAATACTTCATTTTTATTTGGAATCTGAAGTTTATACTTCAGCTTCTAAATAAATTTCTTCCTTTTATTTTCCCCCACTCTATTCACTGTTTGCTGTTTAGTCCACTCTTCATTGTTAAGGTAATTGAAAATTCAGTCATAATGTGCAGCTTGATAATAAGCATTAGGTGAAAAAATGGCTATAATTTCTGGTAAGGCCTTGTACTGTAAGTGACTTTAATCAAGTGAAAGGGGAAAGAGATTAGCTTTTCTAAGTGTTCAGTTGTCAGTGATAAGTGTTTAGCAAATCAAAATAGATATTAATATGTATTTTGAAAGACAGTAATAACTTTACTGTCATTTGTGTATCAAATGTCTATTCATGACAAAGTCCTATGAACTGTGAAGATCATTTAATGTCTGGATTTCATGAACATTTTTGTTTAAAGACAGAAAAATGGAAATTTGTTCTACCAATTGTATCTGACAATTATACATGAAATTATGTAAACAGACGTTACAGAATGCATCTTATTAGTTATTCTGACATGCTCATCTACCTTGCTTCAGCAAGTTGCTTGCAATCTTTCATGACAGTAACACAGTACTCACACACTAGAATGTAGATCCTTAGACAATCCAGGATATTTCAGTTGAAGACTGACTGGTGAGTTTCTTTTCCCATAAACACAATGTGCTGATTATTTGAGTAAATGTGTCATTGGTAGACTGGTTTGTCATTGATCAGCAAAGGAAAGCTGAAGAAACTCTTGTAAACATCTTTTGACATGAGAAGGTAGAACGAAGCATAAAACCTCTGAGAACACTTAACTTCCAAGTACATGAAAGCATTCTTACAGCAAATGAAAAAAATTACAAATTTAAAATACTCTCCATAAATTTGCCTATATGGTTTTTTCATCATATTTTGAAAACTTAATTTAAAAAACAAAGTTTTCAAAATGTAAGATTTTTATGTACATACCCAAATATTAGTACATTCTTTGCAGGGAATAAGAAGTTAAAAATCTAAATAACCACATCAGCAAAATTTCTGTATGTAGAGGTTTTTTTTCAATAGAATTCACCACTGAGTGGTGAATAACTGGACATGGAAACAGAATAATATTCTTTGTGGCTGGTGAGAAATTAATATACTCTCTCCAAACAGCCTCCAGCTCTTATAGCTGATCTATATTAAATGTGCTTTGACCTAGAGATGTGGCAGCAAGGATATGAGCCTTCTCTGTATCAAGATCATTAGAAATAGAGAAAAGAATGATGCCCACCCTACAATTTATTTAAAATTTACATATGCTGACTAAACTGTCTGTTGGAAATTAATCAAGATAATGACTGGATGAAGGGTTAATTTAGTATAAAGCAAGACACCATCAGCACTTTATCACTGGTTGACGACTGCATTTCTTTTTGTCCAACATTATCAGTACCTTCATTCACCTGGTCCATTTAACTTTTTTGCCCAGATCCTGAATAGGATATTTAATTGAGTTCATTATATGAAACATAAGATATTTGCTGATCAAATTTGATGTTGAGAAGCACACTCTTACATTATGTTTACCTTCATATTTATCTGTTCTTTATTTTCCATGGTAATTGCATCTATAATAACTGTACATGCCTAAATGTATCTATTTTTGGTTTTAAAAGCCCTAATAAAAACACTTGTTTTGTATCTTAAATAGAGGAAATCTAATTGGAAGAGCATCCTGTAGTAGTCTCAGTTCAAAAAAGAAGACAATGCTCTCCAAGGCTGTCCAGCAGCCGAACTGCCACAAAAGAAACAGAGAACTTACTTAGCATAAATTGTACATGTAAAACTGTATTTGAGTCTTCTTTCAGCATTTTTGGATCTCCAAGGTTTTTTTCTTTTGTTTTTCCAGAAAAATTCATGGGCTTGCTGTTACTCACGTCCTTTTAAAAGAAGTACATGTTCATTTTGTCTGTTCATTTTTATTCTTGCCTATTTGATGGTTCTTGTGACAATTCACTCTATCTGACATTTTCCCATGCAAAATCAGAGATTTTTGTAGCCTTTGGTTTTGTTTCTCTAAGCCACATGTTGATAGAAATTTCTGGTGAAACATGACTGAATTTGATGATTGCCTCTTCATTAATAGATTCATTCAGTAGGATTCTTTTGGTAAATAGTTTATGCTTATAATTTGAATGTGATTGACATAGTTTTAAAAGAAAGGGAATGAAGACTTTGCTATGGAACTAATAAGACATTTTCTTCTTTGGACTCTGAATATATCTTGCAGGGAGAAAAAGAATGAGCAAATTACTGTGGAATGTCTTGGTTTATAATCACTTACAGAAAAAATACCTGGGAAAGACAGATGTGTTTCTGATCAGATTTTGAAAATGAAATGCTGCAAGAGAAGTGTCCTGGTTTCTGCTGTGGTAGAGTTATTTTCTCCTCAGTAGTTGCCACAGTGCTATGTTTTGGATTTAGAAAGAGAATGATGTTGATAACACACTGATGTTTTGGGTATTTGCTAAGTCATGTTTATCCTAAGTAGTTTTTCCCTTCTTTTTCCTGTCTTTATTTTCCCTCCTTGTCTCATGCTCTGCCAAGTGAGGAGGTCCACAAAAAAACCTGGGAGAGAGTATAGCCAGGAAGCATGCTGGAAACTGACCAAAGGGGTATTTCAAATTACAGAATATCATGCCCAGTGAATAAACTTGGGGAGGGGGGGTTGTCACCCAGAAGTGAGGCTGATCTGGATTCAGGAAGAGGGGTCTGGCATCATTTGGTGGGTGGTGAGTAACTGCATTGTGCATCACATGTTTTTTCCATTATTAATATAACTAATTTTATTATTAACTGTTATCATTATATTTTACTTCATTTTTCAATTATTAAACTGTTCTTATGGCAGCATATAAATTTTGCTTTGATTCTCCTCCCCATTCCACTGTGGTCAGAGGGTTGTTGAGCAAGCACGTGCGTGGTGTTTTATCTCCAGCTGGGCTAAAAACCATGACAAGAAAATACTTGATATAAGGAAAAATATGGATTTTCACCTTCTAAACTATTAAAGCTGTGAGAATTATGCATGTATTTTTTGGAATGAAGTAGGACATGTGACCTCATGTTTAGAACAGAAAGCCCACCAAGTGAGGGGTCCCAGAGAAGTCATGTTCAATCTGCAGGAATTTTGCCACCAAGTTCAATAAGACAAAGATTTCGTTCTAGAATCAAGTCCTAAAATATCTTCTTTCTCTTTATATGATTTATGTGGCTGAGTTGAGTCCACAGAATTGTCATACAAGAGTAGTTTTTGGCCTAAAAATGATAGTTATACACTCTACATTCTCCCATTGCAAAGTAGAAAGAACAGCAATTTCACTTTGAAATTACAACAAGCAAGAACAGTTCTGTCATTCTGAAGGATGGCTGGTTTTTTACTTCCTTTGATAAAAAACCTGAAATTCAAGTAATTTTAAATTCCTTGGTATGAAAACTAGGCACTGGACTCAAAGAAGTTGTTGATACGTTTTTCTCTCAACAGGGCATCCAAATATGACAAGATATGTGGGACCTTTTCTAGGTCGCATGCACACATAAGAAAGGCATGCCTGATATGTATATATGTACATACATAATATTTATCTATATGTATCTCTGTTTGCTTCATCTTCCATCACTTACATTGAAAAATGAATGTTTATAACCTATCCTGAGATATTTAAAAGATGCTCTCACAGGAAATGTAAGATTATGTTCAATATTTAGTTATCTATATTAAGCTAAGATTTCTAGGACTGGCTTTCCTGAAACCCAAGAAAAATTATGCATGAACTGACTAACAGTTCATAGATAGAACAATTTAGAAAAAATAACATAATTTAGTATTTTTGCAAGTTATAAACATCTATCACAATCATAATTACTATGAGTGTCTAAATTTAGGTTTATACAACATTGAGTAGCATTATCAGAATAGGTTTATATTTCAATTGATGGTAAATTTGGGTGTAAGCTGCTTACCAGAGTAGAGTTATAATGAGTTATATTCTGGAAAGATGCATACAGTCTTAGCACTAATAAATTCTATTTTCAGGCTTCCTATGCCAAAGAACAAACCAAACAGCTGCTATCCTGCAGTGATGTAAATAAGTAGCTTTCTGCTCCATATGAGGCCATTTTCCAAAGTCAGGATGTTTTTTTAGCTCATGATACAGAAAATATTTAGTGCTTATATGCACATACATAAACCTGCCATGAAAAATGAAAGGAAAAAAAAATCCCACACTAGTTACCCACACAGTTTTGACAGCAAGGAACTGCAATCACATCCCCCTAGGTAAGTTTAATATAGAAATCTGCTGAACAGGAAGAAAATTGACAACTCTGTGAAAAAGATGGAAACAAAGACACCAAGTGATCAAGATAGATGAATAACTGACTGTGAACAGCAAACAAGCAAGCACATTTTTATTGCTCAATAAGAAGTACTATTACCCTCAAGAGTAAATACATAGAAGCCTGGCACTATATCAGTATAACAAAGTATGGGATTCACTTATATGGTTAAAAGGAGTTATTACCAAGTGCAAGCAGGTTACCACACCTGCTCACAATAAAGCACTGATAAACAAGAAAGGTGGCTTGCAGGGTTTGTGGAGGGCAGATTTGTGACTTTGGTAAGGCTGCAGCTGACTGAAAACCTACTGGAAACAGAAGTGCAGTACAGTAATCTGCCTTATCATGAGGAGAAAGACCTGGCCCTTTGGTAGAATGAGGAAAGGAGGCCTTCAAAAAGGTGAGTTTCAGGCTTTCTCTGTAAATCTTTCTGCTGTAAATCTTTACAGGTGGATGGCTTTCTATCTCTCTGGGTGTCTGCAGTGATCTATTTATAGTTAAGGGAGAGAAAAGCTCTTTGAAGTTTAAGGGGAGGATTGGAAGCTTAGTCTCAGAAAAAAGTCTCTGAGGGGAAATGATGCTCAGTAGGTGAAATAGTTAAAAGCCCTTGCTTTTTATTATTATACTTTTATTTTAAACTTTATGCAAAGAGTTTGGATTTCCTTATAATCTTTACTACCCAGGAAACTGGACTAAGAAGAAAGTTCTGAGACATATCTTCAATTAGAGTTACTTGAGGCAGATTGATTCACACATCCTGGGGTAGCAGGTTCTGGAAAGCATTCTTCTGAGCCTCCTAGAGAAATTTAGTTGGTCTAGGAGCAGTAGAATCAAGCAGGTCATTGTTTTTTAAGAAATTCTTTAGAAATGCACTTTTCTAGATGGAAATCCGCCAAAGAAGAAAAGAAGTAATTTGACTAGTGATCACTTCCAGTCTACACATTACATTACTACTAGATCTTGTGGTATTTCTTGCATTTTGGTTGCATCTCTGAGCTACCTCATAGCATTGTATTAAATCAAAAAGGAAGAGTCTCTACACACAGTAAAAACTGATCATATATTGTCAGTTTGCATTGTTGGTGCAAATATTTATAACAATTCTTGCATTCTCTTTGCTAAATTTCATTTTGAAATAAAGGATGAGGAGACAAAAGTTACTGCTACCTATTAATTGGATTGTGGCTGATGTTCCTCAACTGTCTCAGCTGTGCTATAAGTGCATGTAATTTTTGGTTTTTTTCTTTGCTCTGTTGCTAAATGCTCAGATCAGAAGATTTGTAACCTTCAAATCTATTGTTCAGATAGTAAATTTAAAAAAATGCCCTTTTTTCTATTTGTTCATTTGTTTGTTTATTTTTTCCATTGATTTTTCATAACATCACACAAATAGTGACTACAGGATGCAAATATGTTTTTTTTGACCTAGTGCATTTTCTAAAGCAGAGCTGGACCCTTAATTTCACTACGATGCAACAATAATAAACACTGATAAAATATACAGCAACTGGAGGAAAATATTAAGTTGTCTGAAAGGACTACGAGACATGTTTATCATCTGATCTCCAGGGATGGATTCTTAGAACATCAGCTCATATCTGATGGTGATGTGTGAGTAAAGTTGTGGATTAATGCCTTATCTAGCAACTTAATATTGTAAAGTTTGCACTTGGTGGAAGAGAAAATATCTATTTTCACTGACTCTATAGAAATGCTCCTTAATGTCATAGCAAATGGCAAAAATATTATTTGAATTATTAAGAAGTTATTCAATACTGCTCTTTTAAATTTTCTTTTCTAATTTTCAGTGGATAATAAATAGGGAAATATTAAGTTTGGTTTTTTTTTTTTTTTAGATTTTGGAGTCTGTGTGTATGATTTGAAAGAAAAAGTGCTTCTTTTTTTACCTAAACCTTATGTGGTCTAAAGAGTTATGAACATAGGTAACATTGCTCATGGGGATGTTTTGGGGAAATGAGTACATGCTCAACCAATTTTTGCTCAACCTTTGCAATGTTCAGGGTTTTCTCTCAGACCCTGATCTGCAGGATTGCCAGATATCTTCATAATAGGAGTTTGTAGTCATGAATTACTGCCCTCTGCTGACTCACATTCCCTCATTTAAGCACTTGGAGAGACCAAATCTTACCATGGAGATACTCACACTTACACCAGGATCATTTATTTAGCAGAGCAGTACAAAATCTTCCTTCATCTTTGGGACCCATAAGTCAAGAATCAAATTTAACCATGGAACTCTATTTGCTGAAAAAAAGAGTGAGCCTTCGTTAAAGATAGGTATTAGAAACATCAAATAGTCTTACTGTTAACATTCTATTTTCATACTATCAGGAGAAAAGCAAGAAAAGATGGTGGAAAAAGTAATAAGCAGTATGTGAAATATCTGAATGTCAACATCTACAATAAATACACATAGCAATAATTACCATATTGCAACTAATACAAGTTTTCATCTATTGGCTGGCTATTCCCTTCTACTCTGAAGTAATATTAATAGTGAATGGACCGCAGACTTCTCTGGATTTTCTTTGCAAAAATCCCTCACCAAACTATTTCAAAATACCACTGTTTTATTTATAAATTTTGGGTAGCAACCAATACACTAACTCACTATCTTGACTTGGAGAAATATCAGTAGGACTTGAATTGCTAGTTATAATAGTATAGAAAAAAGTTTATGCATTCATGATCAAGTAATTTGACTTTAAAAAAAATAAATCAACAATTCTTGGTAAGATATTATATTAAGGCTGATTTTTTTAATAATAGGAAAAAAAATAAACACTTTGCAGGCTATTTTTTAATTATTTAGATTTTTTTTAGCTACATTCCAATCAAATATCATAAAGTATAGAGAGCCCTTATTAACAGATCACTTTATGAAAAGTAATTCTGTCACTATCAATCCTAAGTCACATACATGTGGAGGACTTCAGAGTTTAAGAAGCTCTCTGACAATATATGTGAGTAAACCCCTAATACTAAATCACTATATTGGTAATGTTAGTCAACATGAGAATGTTTAACTACTTGTGGATTAACTGACATCTTACACAGTGAAAACAAAGGATTTGTCACTGCCCAAAGGCCATTTGTTTTTTCATTTATGCCTAGAAAGCACATTCATTTTCTAAGACAATTTTTCTTGTTTCATTGATATCCTGTTTTAAAGTGGGATCACTAATCAGATGTACCAAGACCCTTACTTTCTCAGACATATTTTGATAATGGTGGATTTTTAGGGGTTGAATTTAGAACAAATAAAAAGGTCTTAGTTAGGTTGTTTTAAATAATTCATTGCTGAAAAGAGAAACCACTAAACTTATGAGTGTGCTCAGAAATAAACTGGTTTCTGATCTCTGGTTTCTTATTTCTTAAAATATGTTCTTATATTAAACTGGATCCTTATCATTGTTTACCTGGAGAGTACCTGAAGAGTCACTGGAATTAACATAATTAATGGCTAAGAAGTGAAAATAACACTGTTGATTTCCACAGTTGCTCATTTTTATTATCATTGTCATGATTTTTGAAAAGCATCAGCACAAAGAGAAATCAAAGATGCACTAGTATTTATAATGATGTATTAAACTGAAGATGCTAAATTAGGAAGACTCAGATCACTTAGATTCTCTCTACTGTGGGGTGATAGAATGTAAGAAAATAATGGTGCAGAAGGTAATCTTGCTCCTGAGGAGTTGCAGCTGTACCAACTACCAAAGATTAGGAACAGGCCTGCCATTGATAGGTTACAGCTGTGACTAATAAGGAAGAATGCTATAAAAGAGTGGGTTAGCTGGGCCAGGGGAGTTGGAGTCTTTGGTTGTGCTGAGAAGAGAGCCGCAGTTTGTTGGCTGTGCTATGAAGGCATCAGTACTGTGAGGAACGGCCCATGAGAACTCACTTAGAAGGTATGGAAGATTTACAATAAGGTGACAACACTCTACCTCACAATTTGTCCCACAGTGCACCTTATGTACAGAACAGTGCCCAGGCCACAGTCATACATCCTCTTGTTCTACCATTTAAGCCTTTGAAACTAGTTTGTGTTATTAAAGTGGATCAGAGTTATGCCCACAAAGTTAGGGATAGGCTGCATGGCACTTAAAGAAGCTGAGATGTTAGGAAGCTCTTCATGCTCATTCTTTACTTACTAATTATTGTAGTTCAACTGATAGAGTACCATCCTACCCCATGACAGAACAAAAGATGAGACTAACTCTGGAATAAACTCCAGTCTTAGCTAAAGCTTGTACTTGCCTGTGACAAGATTGTCAAAACTTGAGATTTCCTGGATTGAAATTCAAGACGCATGTTATTCTTCTGCCATTCATTCGAAATTCCATGAACATGAAGGATGTGATTCCTATTACTCTTACCATCTAGCCAAAGGTTTCTTGTTTCTTTGAAGGTCCAGAATAATAAGCCATCTGAAAAAGAGCTTGCATATGTTATGGGATCAAAACAGTAATCTGGATACTTAATTGCTGGTGTTTTTTTTTTTTTTTTGTAATGTAGTAGGTTGGTAGAAAGCAGAGGGATTAAGTATGCTGAAAATGATGTTTTAAAAACCTTCCTGTCTGGTTTACAGAGGACTTGCTAATCTAAAGGTTCTAGAACAGCAGATGCGTTTCTAATTACATTCTTGAAATGAAATTCTGTTGTTCAGAGTCTGTAGCACAGGAAATATCCTTCAGCAAAGGGCAACAGCTGCAAAACAAAGAGATGAGCTTTAAACATTTATCCTGTGATTGGCAGGTTTTTTGCCCCCTTAGGCCTTATAAAGTTTATATTTATTCATGTAAAATGTAAAAGAGTTTTTTTAGCTGCTTTAAAGAACACTAAGCCATTATGCCTATTCATGTAGTAAGTGGCCTGAAATGAAAGACACTGAGTACCTGCAGTACAAGCTGTTGTGATTTAAATAAACAGTGTATTTTCAGGTAATAAATGCCTCAGTCACCCAAACACTTCTGAAAACAATGATATGCTGACATTATTCATCTGAAGAGATTCAATGTTTCTGTATAGACAGTCTAACTTTTTTGAAATACCACTTTTTTAATACATCCATAGTGCTCATTGATTTTGAACAAAGGCGACAAAAATATTAGTAGAATTCAAACAAAACTCCATTCACTTAAGATTTCTGGTCACTGCTTCTTCATCTCTGTTTTACTTTCTTTTTCGGTGTTTTGTGAAAGGGAAAGAAACATATCTATGTGAAGAAAATATTCTCTTTTTCTATCATTAGAATGAATAAATGTTGAACTAATTCCTGCAAGAACCAGATTTTCACTTGTATTCTCTAGAATGTCATATGGGATTGTTTGAAATATTTGTTGTTATTTGGGAAGGTTAAGTATTGTAAACCCAGACCATGGTGATAATTCAGTCTGCTAAAATGTAGAATCTGATATAATTTCTAATAAAACTTCATTGAAGATTTGTGGCAGAAAAGGTACTTGTATTATAATACTATTATTAACTCTATTGAAGCAGATGTTTTTTTTTTCATAAATATTTCTCTCCCCCAACTCTGTCACCACAGAGCTCAAAAGAAAGGGAGCTTTTTGAGACTGTGGCAAGGCAGAAATTTGTAAGGCATAGAAGCTGTATTTTCAATATTTGCAAAACTAATTAATTACATATGTTTTATAGTGGTATGAATTACATAGCAGCAATATCTTGTCTTAAGAATTTTCCATTTGAATAGTTTATTAATTTTATTATGCACATATGCGTGACATATTCTTCCTAGATTTTCCTAAATACATATTCTTGATGATTCAATGGCTATAAGATAGAGGGAGATCACATGATTTTCTCACGTATGTCTTCTGCCAGGAAAGGACCACACTTGTATATTTTGTACAGAATTCCTCCCCCTTGCAACTTCATTTTTGCTCTGCCAACACAGGATTAGAAATGTTGGACTATTAAAATAAGTACATAAGAGATTTGTGATTTCTGCTTCACTGGACTAAAATTTTATACTGCAAAATCCATTTTTTGTGAAGCAGATAAAGAATATCAACTAGTTTTATTGCTGGGAAAAATGCACAGATCAAGTGAAACCAAAATTATTGGTTCCTTTTTAAATTTAGTGTATAGTGTCTGAGTACCAAAAATACCCCTGAAAACCATTCACTTGATAAAGAAGCCAGAGGAACAGATGTTGTCATTGTTTTGCAAAAAAAAAACATAAGGAAATGGAAGAGTCTAAGTTGAAAATAATGTAGAAAGGATGTATGCATATTCTTCTGTAAAACTCATAATTTAAAAAATGATAATTTCTCAGTATCTAACTTCAAAATTTCATCTTCTGCCTTCGTAGGATTATACTGGCACTAAATTTTAGGAGAGGAAAAATGCATGACACTGGAGAGAAACAAATAAAATACTGTCTCCAAAGAGAACGTTGATGTCAGTGATGCCTTGCACAAAGTGTTCAGGGCAGTCACTGGTGAATAGCTGGACTGGACAAAAACTGCAGCCCAAAGCACTGCTCCCCTCTTCCTCATTCCTGTATCCTGGGCTCTTGGGTCACAGATTCCTGGGGGCTGGTCTTACCATTGAAACCAATGAAGAAGGTATTCAGTAACTCTGCCTTCTCTGCATCCTCTCTCTGACACCAGATCCCAGCTCCATTTATTAATTATCCTTAGTTTTCCTTTTGATACTGGTGTATTTGAAGAAAACCTTCTGGCTGTCCTTGACAGCCTTGGCTAGATTTAATTCTAAGTGAGTCTTTGTTTTGTTGTCTTATTTCTACATTGAAAACATCTCTATAGTCATTCCAAGTTGCCTGTTCCTTCTGTGTATCTCCTGCTTGTGTTTGAGTAATGATGGGAGTGTTTCCTTTTCATCCAAACAGGTCTCTCTTCTTGTTTTCCAATATCATGGAATTGCAAACTCTTGTGTTGGCTCACATTTAAAGATAAACTAGAAATAAATATCTGCAGGCAGCAAAACAGAATTCTTTAAGACAGAACTATTACCAATGTAAAAATTTATAGAATTATACACTGCTTTCCCTCAAAAGAGCTCAGACTTTTATTGGCCACACTATCACAGGTGAAATTTAGTACTTAATTTTGAAGGTAGAGACTCACAGTACATTTGGGAATATTTCTCCTCTTGTCAACATATATAATATTATTATGTATATGAAATCAGAGCCAGTACATATACAGCACATATACAGTCTTCCCATCCTGCTGATTCTTTCTTTAGAAGTCACTTCAAATTATAAGGGTGCATATTAAATTATACTCTTTGTTGCCTTATTAAATACCACAAATTCCTGTAATGTTTTGCAGTGCTGATTTGTATTATTAAATTTAAACAGAAAAAAATGCTCTTTGCATAAAAATCTGGCAATTTAGTTATGATATAGTCTGTTTGACCAATGCCCATAAATGTTTATGTTTTGTTGCAGTCACCAAAAGATCTTTTTGTTTTGAGATGTCACCACGCCATTTATTCTCAAGACATCTTTTCTCACCTCTATACTAAGAGAGAAGTGTCAGTGCAAACAAATCATCAGTGAGTATCATTGGTATATTTGGGTTTTTATGAAGTTTCTGCTCAGATCACCTCTGATGAATTAAAATGCCATCAGCCATCTGAATAGCACAGTACATAGGAGCAGCCGGAAAGCTGTGCAATCATAAGTCCTTATGTGGCAGATGACTAATTTTGGTGACAATAGGCAAAAAATATTAGGTGTAACTCTGCTAATTTTAGGCTAGTTTAATGGGATAACTAGAAATATTTTGAAAAATTGCATTTTTTTTTCTTTAAGGAGAAGTTTCTTCTGAAGATCTAAGATTCTTTTGACTTTTTTGCTTTGGCATTAATTCAAAATTTTATGAAAATGTTAATTCAAAATTTTATGAAAATGTGTTTTATTAAAATGTGTATATTTATACACTGTAAACCAAAAATATTTTTCCATTATAGTGCAAATCCAAATAAAGAAATAATGACTTTGTGTAAGGATGACAAACTGCTGATAAAAAAAAGTAATAAAAGAAAGAAGCTTGCTCCTTTCTACTGCCTCATCCCTGGGAATTCTGAAGAGGTTGCAGAGGGCCATAACAGAAAGAGAATATTCAACATCAGTATTAAAGTGTGATATTAATGTAAGCAAGTTCTCTAGAGTAATGATGATCTCACACATGATTTATAAAGCATTTTTCATCCCTATATCTCCTGTATTGCTTCTTTTTATGAGGAAAAGAACAAGAACATAATCTACAAATGACATATAGTGAAAGGATACAAAAGAGTAGTAGCAAAAAATAGTAGCTGTAAATCTTACAGTCTGTGAGCACAATTCTTTTCTTTAAAAGAGAAATTAGAAGTTGAAAAAAGAAACTTCAGATTTGTGATAACTGTGGGTCCTATATTTCCCCAAACTCTCCTGAAGTACACCTACATTTTGTTTATTTTTTTCTGTGTTTTGGTAACAAATATTCCTTCCGCTTGCTCTTTCACAGTGCCATTAAATATTCCTATTTAATATTCTTGCACCAGATTTAATTGAACATTAATACCATAAAATTAAAAAGGCTCTATAGACTCAAAGTGGCAATCAGTGCAACTGTGATGTAACATAATCGACTCATCATATTTTCCTTAGGTTCAACGGCTCAAAAAATATTTCCATTTGTGGGTGACTGGGCCATTGAAGTTAAGAAGAAAATAAAAAGTCATCACTAGTTGCAGACAAAGGCAAGAAAAGCCTTTTTTTTTTTTTTCAAGGCAGGTTCCCATCTTACACTTTGGAACAATTACCTACTCAACATCCATTTTATCTCTTTCAATTGCTTCTGGAATCCACAGATGTCCATTATTCTGGATATGACCCAGTAGCCTGGAAGATTACATCCTTTTTTTTTCTCTTTTTATAGTTTAGACCAATATATAATTTTTTGGGAGCGTCCATGCTATTAATCAGCCTAAATGGGAAAAGTAGAGAATGCTAAGTCTCAGTAATGTCTTTGTACTGTTTTCTATAGCTACGTTTCCTTTAACAAGATCAAGTCAATAATTTGTATTTCATCCTACATGTTCAAAAAGCAAATAACTGTTCCAGAGTCCTAAATTTTTTCCTCCAAAATTGTGTTGTCTCCTCTATATAGGACATTCATAAAAAGATGAAGAGTTAGGACATTCATTCTCTATATAGGACATTCATAAAAAGATGAAGAGAAGTCAAAATTGCCTCCCCATCAGCACCTCAATACTGAAGTTTTCATAATTTCTATTTACTTTCCTTGCATTTCTAAATTTCATATTTCAGTAAAGTTAGAGTAACTTTAGTCTTTAGCATATGCAAGGGCATGAGAAGTAATGTGTATTTTTGAGCTAAGGAAGCAAAGTTTATCTTTTGATTACCATCTACTAACCTCAACCTCCCCTGACACAACTTTAGGCCATTCCCTCAGGTCCTGTCAGGAAAGAGAAGCCATCAATATTATTTTGAAATGTAGACTGCACAATTTTCATTGAGGGAAAACTATTTAAATTTGTTCTGATTTTGCCTGTGTGTAAAAATGCATTTTCTTTTGGGTTTATCTGAAGAACTACACCTATCCTTATCAGAAGATTAAAAGGATAGATGAGTCAGCTGGCATATTCTGCATATAGATATATAGATCTGTATGCATTTCTATGAATACACAAGTATATATGTCTATTTTTATTATTTTTTCTGAAAAGGCCACTAATATTTATAAATATTTTATATTTAATTATTACATCATACAGTGAAAAACAATCTGTAAGAAATCTCATTTCTGTTTCTTCATTGTCCTATCTTGAGGTTTTTATGAGCAGGATGGAAAAGAGGAGACTGTAAATATAAATTAAAAGTAGCTCACAATTAATTCAAACTTTACCCTGTGTCAGCGTGTAGGAAGATTTTTTAAAGAGATTTTTTTACCTTTGGAGATTTATAATCCATGAAAAAAAGGGCTACCTTATTTTTGTGTACCCCAGTTTTTCATTCCAGCATTAGATTTCACAAATAATTTCTCAGTTTGCTCCAGTTGTGACAGATAATCTGTTGAGTTTTGTGGAACTGGAGTGTGTGGGTTCTATCCTACAGTCTCTGAGCATAAGTCCAGTTTGAGTGTTAACTAAATTTGTTTTCTGAATGTTATGCATTGTAATGCTTAATAGTAAGTAAATAGTTTTTACAAACTCCCTTACATTATGTTAAATGACCAAGACTCTACACAAAGTTTCATGTTAAGGAGTTATATTCAGGTGTTTCAATGTGAATTTCTTCTACAGAGACCTTAATGTCAGACAAAATTTTATTTCTCACTTTGAGAGAAATGTAAATGCACTTTGAATTGGTTTTGGGTAAAAACAATCAGTGCTTTGTTAATGCTGGTGCTGCTGAACTGACTGGATTAATTCTGTTGTTTATGTATGTGTCTCACCTCCTGAAGCCCTCAAGGGCTCTCTGCATTTATTTTTAAATACCTATCATTTATAAAACATACAAAATACAATACAAAGTAAGTATTAATATGAATATAAACAAAATTTGTAGCTAAATTCTAGAGATAATACGCCATCAGGGATTTGGAGGAGTAGTCTAACATATGGTAATTACATTAAGTGAACCTCAAAGAGCTGGCAAGTTCAAAAACACCAGGAAGAGAATTTCAAAGTTCAACATTTACAAGTGAGGTTGAATTTTGAATATCTCAACTGCTGTTCCAGCATTTAGTCAGTTTTCTAAAACAGGTAAAGGTAATTAGTGAAAAGACATTAGGTTTTGCAAAAATCTCTGGTACTTCAGAAACAGTTCTCTATTATATGCTCATTTCTCTTATGATCCTAAAAAAGGGCTACTCTCACCTGGGCATTTCTTTACTTACTTGTTCCCATAAGAGTATAGTATGTAAGAGAGGCAGTAGAGGGGCTATTCAGGTGCCATTGAATAGCTGCTTATTTCTTTGTACTTGGGACAGAATAAGTTACACAAAGTACTGAGGGGGAAGAAGGAAAACCTTAGCCAAAACATAAGCAAGAAAGGGATGTGTGTGACAGATAGGAAAAGGCAAGATTATAGAGAACAACAAAGCCCTGGGGAGCAGGCAAGGTTACAAGAATGCTGATAGCCCTTTAAGTGGCCATTGCTATATATCCTCAGGTTGTGGATCTAACAGTACTTTTGAAGCTCTTCTTTTTCTCTCCTATCTTCTCCTTTTGTTTTCTTCCCCAAATATTAGATTTAGCATCTTACTTTCTCAACCCTTTTTTTCTTTCTATTGTATTTTATCTGTTTTTCAGGCTCAAATCTTTTATAATCTCTGTATTTATACAGCTGCGCCAAGTTTTACAACTCTTAAAAAAATTGAGCAGAGAATATTATTTCATCTGCTCTTCATTTCTACAAGGGAACAATTCAAGTAATCTGTTCCACTCCATTCAAAATGCTAAACTAGCTCTTACTCAAATTAAATGTCATCAGAGATATATAGCAGCTGTATGTTTGAAAATTATGCTTTTGCACTCTTGTTTTGTAAGCATTTAAATATCTTTTTATAAAAGATGCAATAATCTAAATTAATGAACACCCTGATAAGTATGATGGCCATATCTTGTCTCTGAATTACAAAATTCTGTTTCATTGATAAATGAGGAGCCATCCTTTCTTTCAGATTCAAACTTTCGCTGTTAAGATTGATTGCTTTTATGAAACTATTTTGTTTAGAATTTTTTCTTGTGTGTGCAAAAATGAAAGTGCTCTGAATAGAGAAAGAAAACTCCATAAAATCCCTAATGAATGTTGTGTGTGTGTTACTGAAATTTATTGCTGTACTTCTTAAATGCTCTAGTAAGTGAGTGAAATGTTGCACTGATGGCATTCAGGCTTTAATTTTGGTTATCTGGATTTACAAAACTTGTGCAAACAAATTGCTGCATGCAAAAGCAGGATGATTTTTTTTAAATGCTTTTTGAATTTCTGAGTTTTAGTGGTTTATGGACTCATGATGGATATTGCTGCATTATGACAAATTCTGAATCCCCAGCAGCACCTTGGCAAGAAAAATCTACATTCCCTGTGCTCATAATGGGAGCACACTAAAAGTCAGTATCTCTTTCCTCCTCTCAGTAAAGCCAGACTAATGTTAAAGAGGCTCTAAGTGTTTAATAGGAGAGGAAAGCTATTATAGCTAGATCTTAAATTGTTAGTAGGTTTTACTAAGTGGAAATGATCTCCCACACTCTTCACTGTTAGGCCTTGTGTTATTCTGTCCTGCAACAGAAAAACTGTCACAGCTTGAAGGTCCCAGTGGGACAGAGAATAGAATGGAATGAATGAGAAAAGAAATTAAAATAAGGAACTCTTTTCTAATAATTAATTAAGAGCAGAGGATGGTCATTTGTATTGCCATTTATGGTTTCATTTTTGGATTATACTTTCAGCAGTGAAATTGATTTTTATTTTTTCTCCTGTTAAGGTTACGGACAGTTTGTGTACCTGTAAACAGATTTTTATTTCTATCCTGTCTGCATTCTGTCCAGCACATGTCCTATGACAACTCTATTTAGTTGTATGATTTTATTCATCAAAGTTAGTGGATATGATGCAATTCAAGAGTGGCACTCCTATTAGTGTGTGTAATAGAGACACAGTCAGACAAATACCATTGTCACTAGTGCTCTAAACTGATCTGTGTATATAGAAAGGAGAAAAGCAACTCCTTAAAGCTAGGGATTTTTTTATCATTCACCTGGCCTCTGTGTCTGAATTAAATTCTGATGGGTCCAGGCTTTCCAAATGGATTCCACACAGCTAATTCTGCCCACTCAGAAGCCAGGCCATAACACAAGAGAGTGGCAAGTGCCGTGAGCACAGCCCATTCCACTTGTCTGCATGAGTTATTGATCCTTTGCATGTGGCTTTTTGAGACAAAAAATAAGAAGCCCTTGAAGTTCTGTCTCTGTTCACATGTAAGATATTTCCTTGTATTCTCAGTCATCTCCCAGGGAAATTTCCTTGAAAAAAGACTGTTGGCTCTAGTCATCAGTAAGAGGAAGAACAATTTAAATCGATGTTTTTGGAAAACCTGATAAATATATTGAAAACAGATTAGAGGAAATTAATAAAGCCCTCCGCTTGTCAGGAAAAGTAAGCAGTTTAGCAGTAAGGTTTTTATGTTCAGGTGGGTAGTCAACTTTCAAAGTCTTCTGTCATAAATTATGAATTATCTGAATGTTTTCTCATAATGCCTCAAGAAAATGTTTGTAACTGAGAATATGTTTTTACAAACATTGAAAAATTGCCTTTTGTTAGCTCAATAGCTCCATTAAGCTGGGAATTGTGAAACTAGAGTTATTTGCATACTCATTTTCTAGCAAATGTATCAACTTAATAGTTATGATTCCTTTCCATAAGTTAAAGACACCTCAATTCATTTACATACTTTTCAAATCTTGATTCTGCTATACCCATAATCAGTCTGTTATAAAACCTGTTCTGAGTCCCAAATGACATTAAGGAGTTTGTCACAAGGGAGACATATGTAATGAGCAGTGTACAAGGTAGCATTTCCAGTGAACTTTTGGCAATGAGCATGTAGACATCATCAGGACATTACTGGAAAAAAAAAAAATAGAGCAGCCTTTATGACTGCTCAGTAATTAAAAGACAGAGAATTTGGGGTTTTTCTTCTTCATCAGCTATACTTTTGGAATATGTGGAGATTTGGTGCATTTCAGCATAATTTTCTTCTAAATGCATGAGATTTTACAACTAAATGAAAGAGACAAATACCATGATCTTCTCTTCCCCTACACCATACTTGTATCCTCAAAAACTAGAATCTGTTGGAATTGACCATGTTTGCCAAAGAGAATGGAGTTAAATTTTGTTTTCCTTGAAGTATTAAGAAGTTGATACCTGGTTAGAAGATAGATAGGTTGTCTAGTTCCTAAGTTCATAGCTAAAGCATATACTTCATACTTGCATACTTGAATATGTATGGAACAAGAAGAGACAAGTAAAAACTTGTGAAGTGTGTCTAGGAGTGAACTGGGTAGAAAATGCTTGGAAGAACACAGGAACACAACACAAACCTACAGGAAAACTAAGTTGTGCTCATTCTGCTGTTGCAGCAGAATGACTTGTGTGTCTTTATTTTTTTTATTTTAACAAACAAGACTATGAATAACTATCCAAATTATGTCTTCAGAAACACCAGAGGTGAGTCATGTATGCATAATGCTCTTTCTAGAAGAAGGTATTATGGGCAAGACTTATTTTATTTTCATCCCAGGTTCTTTAAATAAATTACTACTATGTAGAAAATATTTTGCTACCATATAAGGATCAAAGTTGAGCATTTTTTGTAATATACAGATATTGTAAGACAATTTTTATAGTGTATCTTATGTGTATCAGTTCATCACTTAATGGAAAAAAAAATTTGTCTCATGGCATTTGTTCTTTTTACTGACTGAGTCTATCTTGTGCATTCAGAAAGATTTTTAAACCCCTCCCCTTATTCCAGAAGATAACTTATACAAACACGAAGAGTTTACATATCCAAATTTAATTGAAAATTCTAGCTTTTGTGGATTTTACCTGTGGGATGCAAGTGTGTTTTTATTTTATGCCAGGGGGTGTTTCTGATTTTTTTTTAGTGATATACCAACTTTACTGCATTCCTCCAGCTTTATAAAAAAGCAAGGAGGTCTGGTTGTGCTGGTTATAAGCACAAAGTTAATTTAGCACCATAGTAAGTCACATTCCAAATTAGTCTGCTTTTACCTGTGCAAATTTTCACTTTTCTTTTTTTCCCTCTGTGTAAGGCAAGTGCATCTCAGGCAAGTGAATATAGTAGAGTATAAATAATAGAGTGTTTGCTTCCTACTTGCATTTATCTTGGTAGAGCTACAATAATATTGGAGAAAGAGATTGCAACAGATTACTTTTGGATTGCCCTTTAAGCAGTATGACTTTGCATAAACCATGCATTTTGGCAGAGTCTGCTACATGCATTAGTTGGAAAAAAAATAGATTAACTACCTTTAAATGTACTGAGGATCTTTTGTTGCTTGTGCAGAATTTTCCTGCTAATAGCAGAAGTTTCATATTGGCCTTTGTTTCAACAATAAATCATGTTTCAGACTATCTTCCTTCCAGAGAGTGCCAAAGTCTTTTGCTCTCATACAGAAGTGTGGTTCATGGCTAGCTGTCCTTATGTCTATGACACAATCCACTGGTTCACTGAGAACCAGGATAATCTTTGACAGTACTTTTGTAACTCATACAAAAGGAAGGTAAATATTTCTTTAGACAGATGTTAAGGCACCAAAAAGTCTAATTTACTATGGGACATGAGAATTTTTTCCAATGGCTATTTTAAACAAGAAATGTGAGCAAAGACGATTGTTCTCCTGTCATCAGCGATTAAGGAAAATTTAGGACAAAAAGAGTAGGAAAATGGAAGACTAGAACTTGAAAGACTACAGTTTAAACTCAAATATCTTTTTCTTCCATTTAATTTTATATTATTAAGGGACAATGAGCTACATGAAAGCAGCTACCTTGTTCCTCCATATTTTATTCTTCTTGTTTTTCTAAGTTCACTTTAGGAGAGAGGAAAACCTTTTGAAAATGGAGAACTCTGCTGAAACAGGAAGACCTTAATTGTTTTTTTTTCTTGTTATTAACCCAGCTCTTCTAATACAAATAGAAATATGCTCAATAGATTTAGAGGGCTAATCTATGGCTTAATCCATATGTGAGTTCTTAGTTGAACATCTAGTCAGAGATTTAAGAAATCATTTGAAACAATATGTAGTTACAATTACAATTTAAATTTTTTAAGTTATCTTTTTTTACCAGTATTAATTTTGATTGTTAAAGTAGATCTTTCTTTTTGGGAATGTAGAAATAGAGACTGAGAAAATAGTTATGAAACTTAGTCAAGTATATTTTGGTTTCGTCGTGTTTAGGCAAGCACAAGAGACCTTTTAAATATGCATAGAGATCTATTGACTGCTGAAGATAAATTTGTTTGAGATATGATTTCATGTCATGAGGACTAAAACCAGACAGTACTGTATCTTTAGTCTTAAGAAAAGCTTTAAATTTATCAGCTTTTGGCTCCATTCCTCCTGTACTATGAAAAGGTGAATTGTCTCACAGCTCAGACACACTATCACTTTCTGGAGTACAAATATATTCAGGTTAAAATGACTGTTAAATCACAAATCTTGATGGATTTTGCATGGCCCTAACCAGTTACCTCTATATTACTGTGTTCAACTTTGGCAAACATGTACCACTGACTTTGAAATTCCAAGAACAGATGATTTATGTTAGAAGTTATTTCTGATGTAATTTCACATCTCTTTACTCATACAGCATGAGGTCTTGACAGAGCTATCTTCATCTGTACAGAATGTTAAGATGATTATTACCTTGGGATTTTGAAAGTGACAGATATTTGTTTTTTCTTGTTTTATTTGAGTGGTCAGGCTGAAATAAATATAATCTGGAACATTTCTGTGTTTTCTCATCCAGGGATAAAGTAAAAGTACATTTATGTGAAAAAAGTGTGGTTATGCAATCCCTCAAAGGTTTTTAACTAAGAGAAAGTAAGGCTAAAATTTTGCCTTAACTAATTTTTAAAGCTAAGCTTAATTTAAAAAACATCTCTTTGTATTATTATTTATATTTATATTAGTTAAACAATGAGAAAGCAATGAAAGCTTAGAAAGCTAAGAACAATTTGTTCAGAGAGGAAGATGACCAACAAGAAATCTCTTTTGATTTAAAATTTAATCAGTAAGTTATTGTATGTTTAAAGATTTAATATTTAATAAGAAAATGAAGTGAATTACAGTTTGATGGTGTTACATTTGGAAACTGCAGTTCTTTAGACCTTTTTGAAGCAGATTTTAATTTTTTGTGAAGTTCAAAAGAATCTAATAAATAGTATTCTAGAAAATCTTAGGGTTTTGGTTGATTTTGGTTTTTATTTAATTCACAGCTTTAAAAATGCATTAAATAAGTAGATGTTAGTATACCAAAATATATTATCACTCCTACAAAGTTCTTGAATTTGGTGGATTGACCTTGGCTTGATACCAGGTGCCTACCAAACCACTCTACCACTCATTCTTTACAGAAAGCAGGAGCAGGAAATAAGGGGAAGAAAAACACACATAGGTCAAGATAAAGGCAGTTTAATAAAGCACAAGCAATGGTTACACGCATGGTAGGAAAGAAAACCAAAAGATTTTATTCACTACTTCTTATCAGCAGGCAATGCCCAGCCACTTTCTGGGAAGCTGGTTTTCAGCACATGTACCAGTCTCTCTGGAAGACAGACATCCTAAAAAATTAATATCCTCTTTCTTCCACTTAGCTTTTACTTCTGAGCACATGCCATATGGTATGGAATATCCCTTTGGTCAGTTTTAGGTCAGATGTTCTGGCTGTGTCCCCTCCCAAGATTTTGCCTATTCCCAGCCTGCTGGTGTGTGTGAGATGAATGTTGGGGGGACAGAGCTGCTCAGCAGTAGCCGACACACTGGGGTGTTACCAACACCTTTCCAGCTACCAACACACATCATAACACTCTGGGGGGAAAATGAACTCCATCTCAGCCAGAACCAACAGGCTGAACCAAAAAAGAGGGCACATTCAACAACAAAGCACAGAGTAATCTCAAAGACAAAGTTTTCTCCATTTAGAAACTTTAGAGAAGGGAGAGAGCTGAATGTCCCTGAACAAAATTGATTTGTGATTTCTAGCTACTCTTTCCAAAACCTTTGCACCATTTCTTGCAGTTGGTACTTTAGCAAGCAAAATGCTTGAGAAAACCTTAGATACACAGGAGAATGAAGCCAAAAATAATTTCCTTTTTGAGAAGCCACATCACAATATAGGAACTTTGTGCCATTGTTGGCAAGAGATATTTATCAAGCAGTACCAAGAATCTGGAGTATTTTTCTTTATTTTAGTGATTTTAAAAGCTACTGAAATACTATTGTGGCTCAAAGCAGCAATCATTTTTAGTACAATGCTGTTTGCTCTTGGAAATTCCAGCCTCATCTTGATGGGATAAGGAGAACACAAAGAATGAAGGGTTGTTGAATGAAGTACTTCACTTGTCATTTGTGTATTCTCATTTCTATAAAAGCTGAAAACATTCAAAAATTCCCAATCTTAGTGGGCAAGTCTTGAGAGAGACTGTGAAAATATAAAACAAGGACCCATATCTTTGAGTTTAAGAGAAAAGAGTGAATTGCTAAAACATGTCCAAAAGTTATTGAACATTGAAATTTTGCAGGACTGTTGCTGTCTTACTGTAGATTCTTTATTTGTTTAAACTAGACTTTTTCATTAGATTAATGAAATATTTTGTATTCCATTATTATTTCTTGTGAAATACGTAGAATTGTCAACCCTCAGTAGTCCAAGAAAAAAATCTACAATATCCAGAAATTACTGAACTCTGTTTTAAAAAACCCAAAACTAAATTAGTTTTTATTCTGAAAAGTGAGATTTCAGTACAGGCAGTAAGAACTTTTGTTGCATTTTCTATCCTTCTGCATTTCTGACAGCATTCTCATTAGAACCAACTGAAAACTCATATGTGAAGAGCATGCCTCTGTGTCAGAAATTTCTGTTTATGTGGAAGGAGATAATTAAAACTTGGTGCATAAAATTATTTATAATCATCCTGGAAGTTACAAAACTTTCTATGATCTTACATGCTGTCAAAAAGTTTTTGCTATTTTGTAGTTCTCAAAACTTGAGGTCACGTAGTGGGGAAAAAGAAAGAAAAAAAGAGAAAATTTACATGAATGGTTTAGCTTGCCCTTTTTATTGCAACATTTTGAAAAACAGATTCTCTTTCAAATTATACTAAATCCTTGGCTACAAATAATTTAGCTTAATATATATAGTTGGACAAATTACTGAGAGAAATTAACATGGACATTGCATTTCAGATTACAAAGCAGAAAAGAAGAATATGATAAATAATAACTCTGCTGTGCTTTTTCTTTTTTAGTGATTTAATTATTGCAGTGCTGCTTAATGCTCAATGTAATTGTCAAAGCTTTAAATTAACATGTAAAATGAAATTCAGCAAAACAAAATCCAGCAAACAGGATTTTTTTTTACCCTGCTCTCTTGGTAAAGATTGTTTTCCATTTTAAAGTACAGAGTTTGTCAGAAATTCAAGAGTTTGGGACTTCAGTTGTTCTAGCTAATTTATTTTAAACCTTTAAGTGAAAAAACCACGCTTTTGTGCTGCCAAATATTTTGGGGTTTTTTTGTGTGAAATAAAGTTCTAATACATTTTGATTGTGTAATTATGACCAATATTGTTTGCAGTGCAGAATATGCTCCCAAAAGTCTCCAGGAATGCGATATGATACTGATCTTTTTCCTGTTAGAGCTGTCACTGGCCCTAAAAAATAGTCAAGAAATTGAGAAGTGATTCCTTAAACCACTCATCTGAAAAACTTGCAGATTTTATCACCCCAAATCTAGGTTCCTTAGAAGGACACATACTTTTCTTCTAAAAAATATTTTTCTTAGCAGGAAAATGCAGTTTTAGGTGAGAAAAATGGCATTCATCATGTAGTTTTCTAAAGAAACCCTACGAAAGAAGATCTGAAATTTTCCTACATTGTTTATTGATGCACTTGGTATTCCAAATGGATGTCTTAGTTGAACTGGATTTGTTTGTAACCCTGTTAAAGAGGTAGAAAAATGCCCAAAAATGAAGGAACAAAAACCCCAAACCTGTAAAATATTCAAAGGGCTTCCTTGGTAGTCTCCGCCTTTGAGCCACCAAATAGCAAATTAACCAATGTTCCCTATGAATCCTCTATAGATTTCAGTACATTATTTTACCAGGGCCTATGCAAATCCTGAAGATATGTGTAACAGAAGTTGCCCAGATCTGTATTATAGAGCAGGGAGCAGGGAGATCAAAAGGATACTCATTGTAAATTCAGGAAATAAAAGCAATTATCTTTGGATTTCCATCACTAATATGAGGTTAGCTTATACTTGCACTTTTTCTTTAACAACTTTTTCTCGGATTTTATTGCATTTTATTTTCTCAGCACAAAACTTGGTCCATTTTCACAGCAGTGTTTTTTGCCTTCCCTTTTGTACCTCCCTGCTGACAGGTTAATCAGGTTACTTACATTAGCTGTGCTAACTTTCCACTCCGTTTGACTATGTTCAGGCTTCGGCAAATACCTGAGCTGGATCTTCCAAAAATACTCAACATTAACCTCATTCCTCTTCTGAAACCAGCAGATAATTTCAGTAGTGTGTTCAGTGGAACAGATTTGAGCCAAAATGCTTAGAGTTTCTGAATAAAATATTATTGATATTGAGCAAGTTTAGAAGTCTAATGCAACATTACAAATTCTCCACCGATACAGCATCTCATTATATTACTCTTTTCATGCCAGAAACATAATGTTCATTCTTATTCTATTTCCTTAAAAGCTCTTCTTCTCAAGGTCTTGCTGATGTTTTTCCTTCCTTTTGTCTTTTCTGGTGCTTCCAAGGGCTTTCCAGAAGAGAACACTGAGACTGCATCACAGCATTAACCCTCAGAGACAGTGACTGTCTTTGGCAATTTTCACTCTGCCCAACACTTCATTGTCTCTTTCTTTAAATATGCAGCAAAGTGAATCTCACCAAACCAAACCATTTTTACTTGGAATGTCAGTGTCTTGAGAGAGGAAGAGCTGGAGAGGTGTGCTTGCAAGTTCTAATGTGGGGTTTATATAAAAGTAGCTGACCAATCATTTCTCTTCCTTTCAACCTTTAAGCATTGCTAGTTGTAAATGAATCTTAAAGCTAGATGGTAAAAATGGCATTAGAGGAAAATATACCAGTAAATGAGAGTAATTCTTTTATCTCTTCAGCTCCAAAAGTGTGCAAAGTGTCTAAAATCAAGGCTTCCATGTATCATTCCAACCACCACTTGGCAATGGAAAACTTGCACAAATATCTGTATTATCACACAGGTAATTGCTGTGACAAACAGCACATGTGACCTGCAGCAGGAAATTTTTAAAACTTTCTTACTCTTAGAAACCTCTTTAAAATATGTAATTTATTTTATACTCCCCACAGTTCTGTTTCTGTAAAAATCCCAGAAATTTTGGGTCGCAATTTTTGCCTATTTTGAGCTCAGATTTTTTAAATTCTGGATAAGTTAGCCTAAAACTAAATTTATAAAATGAATTGTAGCTAAAGTGTTATGAAATTTTAAGAAAAAAGAAATTCACCCCAGAAGGCGGGTGTTAAGCTTTTTATGTAAAGCTGAAAAAGCAAGGTGGGAAAGATTCAGGAAGTTTAAAATATGACATGGAATTGAATATTGTCATATTGTACTAGTATTACATAAGCATTACTGATGTATTTTCATAAGAATGATTTAATTGATTTTATTTTTAGTAGTTTCTGATAGAGTAGAAATTTTTTTAATTATAAACAAAATTGCTTTTCAAGTTAGCAAAGCTGTCAACACCTTTCTCTTTTCTTTTTTTTTTTTCCCCAAAGATGCAAAGAAGGATTTTTTCATAGAATAAACTTAATAAATTTTCTAAACTGGAGAGTTAGGATTTAAATCAATTTTCTAGGGAGCATTTTGTCAGAATCCAATTACAGAACAAAACTGAGAAAAAATTATGCTTCTTATTCAATTTATACTTTTCTAATGCTTAAGCGATTATAATACCTGTGGAGTCTGAGCACTTTTACCATAATAGAAGAATGCTGTAGGTATGATTTAGCATAGTCTGTTTACATTCAGGAATTTCTTTGGCATATAAATTTGTAAACTTGCAAGCCAATCCATGATTTTTCAAATATCCTGCACTGAAAATTCTTATGAAAACAGCAACTATGACTTTTACTTTTTTTTCTCCTTACATAAACAATGGCTTCAGAACATATTGCACAAGGCAGCTGGCGACGCTTGATGCAAGATAGAACACAGCTCACTCTGGAAGTCTGCATCTCCTGTTAATAAAGTTCACAGCCATTTGGAGCCTAATAGTTTTGGGCTTGTTTCAGGTCAGCTGTTGACATGGATGAAGCAATTATGTTTCATTACTTATGCAGGTTGGTGATTTTTTCTTTGACCATGATTTTTCTTTCCTACTGTCATAGCAGGGCCTGAAATGTGCTACTCACAAGCAGTTGCAACATGGCAGAAGTGATTTAACACAGCAAACATATCTCTGCCTTATGGCTGGAGTACTGAATTATGCTTCTTCTATATTACCAAAGGGATTCAAATGTAGGGTTGAAAGCTTTCAGATCTCATTGTGCTCTTAAATTCTCAGATAAGCTGCTAGTTCAACTTTCTCATCATGATGCAACTTGAACTTAAAAAAAAAAAATCACTTTGATACAGTTCTATTCACTGGAATGTTCTTCTGTCTGATGCGACACTTTCTGTATTTTCCAGGTATGGAATCCCTCAAAAGTGAAGGAAAATCCCAAAACTAGAGTGAGTCTTGGTGAATCCAATTAACACATCTCATTCCAGAAATGATTTGTATTTTTTCACTCATGAAAATGATATCACATTTCTATCCTTGCTGGCATCATGAAGGGCAATAATATCCCTTCTGAATGATCCACCACAAGAAATGTGTTTAACTAGTATTGTAGAGATATAATAAAGATATAAATATTATTTAAAAAAAATATAATATATATTAAGTTTTATAAAGTTTTATAATAATATAGTCTCTCATATATATAATGGTATGGTAAATACGTGTATATATATATATATATATATATATATATATATATATATACACACATATTTACCATACTGTTTTTCAATTCCTTTGAGAGTTTCATCGATTACATGTGGGGGTTACAAAAGGATGTCTTTTCATTCTGCAACCTTAGCATTGTCTTTAATTTTTGTCCTGAGTCTAAATGCTGTCATCTGTGTCCAAAGAAGAAATTACATTATGGCAAATAGCAAAAAGCTCTGTACAGGCTCTTTAATTTATGAAAATAGAGATTTGGTGATTACTAAGAAAACAAAAAAGTCCACAAGTTTGACCATGCACCTGAGGCATTAACAAATCATTATAGACCAGAAAAGGAGATGAATATAAATATTTCAGTAATATTATAGGGATTTTCCACTCTTTTCTCTTTTCCTTTGAATGCACCTCTGATGGGATTTTTAGTACTGAGGTCCATTTTGCCACAGAAGCATGTCTGTTATACATATTCACCAACTTTTTGATAAATATCCATACAGATTTTTTAGTGGATTTGTTAATGTTTCTGCTAACATGGAGTACATCATGCTTCATTGTCAATAATAGATTTAAACCTTGTGAATATCCCATGCATGAAACATTGGGAGATAAATCAGAAATACTGTAATGTACAGCTAGACTAAACCCCTTAGGAGAGCTGGTTAGGTTTTTTTTTTTTTGTGTGTGTTTCTTTGTTTCTATCACATCATGGGGCAATAGCAAGGAGTGAAAATTGTTCTAATTTGTAACTTTCATTCAAAGGAAATTACAGAGATGCGCAGCACGCTGGCTTTGGTGTTCATTTGAGTTTTTTTCTGCAGCTCCTAAAATGCTCCTTTCTTGGCTGCTTCAGAGATCCCTTATTAAGAATCTGGTGATACGAAGTTTGTTCTCTTAAGGGAGTTTTGGATATCATTACACTCACTTAGCAGTGGAAAGAACCGGCTGCTAACAGTGACATGCAATCCTCATTTCCTAGATAATCATCTAAAAGGGAGTTGTTTCAGAGCTATGGGGATTATAAAAGTGCACATATTTAAATAAACAATTATGTCCAATTAGTGAGAGACTTGGAACATATACCTACCTTACCAATTTTGAACACAAATTAGCCATTAATATGTTCATCTAAGTTAATATTAAAAGTAACAGACTTCACGTTCAAAGTTTTTACCTTTTTTTTTTCCCTCATCTCTTTGCTAGTATCTGACAATTTCTTTATTCTCAAATTATTTAATGAATTTCACATCAAATTAAAACATTTACTATTTCCTTTCTTATATTGTAGTGAAAAAGAAGCAGGCCTGATAAAACATTCTAAACATGTATTGAACACAAAAAACAAGCCAAACATATAAGCCTACTGCTTTCACTTTATATTTGAAGGACCATCTCCTTATTATGGTACAAAAAATCATCAATTTACTTTTATTATATCCATAGAACTAGAAAATTTTGTGTTTTGACACACTCTGAAGTGTAAACAGAATAAATACCTGTCAGTCACTGGAGTGGGTTTTAAGACTAGACCACAGCAATTGCTCTAAATCATAAAGGCCTGATTAAAATACTGATTCAATAGAAGGGGAAGCTGTTCCTCACAAAAGGCTGGAATTTTCTTTTTAAGCAATGACAAATGATTTCTTTTTTCCAAGCTTAAAAAAGACAGTTTTGTGATTTTGCCTTTTTTTTTTCCCCTTGGTTTTCATTGCATACAGATACATCTAATATTCTTTGCAACAATGGAAAAATTAAAACCAGGTCAAAGGAAGACACTTAAGATGTTGCAGATCTAATAAGCACATACACACTTTTTGTGTATGAAACAATCAAATAAATCTTACAGACTACATTTCAACATGTGTGAGGGGCTTAATTCTGTTAGCCATATAAGAATATTATTCTCTTGATATCAGATGTGAAATCCTTGTTCTTGAACTGTGTTTTTGATCTACCTCAAGAAAAAAAAGTGACCTGAAAGTGTAACAGCTTAATCTGATTAATTCAAAATTCTTTAATAATTTCCAAAAAGGGAACAAATAAATTTGGATTTTAAAAAAAGTTAAAACCTTGAAGTGCACAATCTCAATTTTTCCATTCTGTGTCCTTTCCTTTGTGTAGAAATTATATAAAAATCATTGCAAACTAATAACAATCTTTATCTCTTATTTTTACCTCAATCTATGCTAAATAAACGTGCAGGAGAATACTAGAATTGATTTTTTTATTGTATTCTTCTGTGTTCTATAAACCTGAATGCTCTGAAATTCCATGCTCATCTGGTGCAATCTTGGTGGAGAAATTCTAAAAGGTCATTGCACTGTTACACTTTTTATATAAAAGAATTGATATATTTTTATTTATTTTTCTTTCTGTTTATTAATTTGAGGCAATAATTAAGCTTTCAATATAAACACTAAGTAATGACCTTAAATGAACAGTGCATACCACATGCAATCAAAGAATCACAGTTCACCATTTTGAATCCATTGTAGCCATTGCTTAGGTCAAAGTGAACTAAGGAGAAGCTAGATTTTCATGAGACAAATATATCTTAATGGGCTCTAAACTCAGGATTTTCATAGACTGTTTTAAAGACATTTTATTCAAAAGTAATTTTAAATAGTCATTGATTAATGCAATATAGGACAGCTGCCCAATATTTTATGAATCAGATACCAATGACCTAAAAGGTAGTGTAAAATTATATGGGCAAAATTATCACAAGTCTGACTAACTTTGTAGAGGTGATGGAGAAGATTGAAGATTTTTTCAAAAACATATGAATAAGGATGAGTGGGGTAAATGCAATTATAAAAAGTATAAAGAATGTAAATTAAAAAAATACAGCATAAAATGCCAGAAGGACACAAAACAATTCCGGTGGCAACCTGGTAAGATATACTCTGGTCCCAGCTCATGTGAAGTACTTCCTGATCACTGAAAATTAAATTTAGCGAGATAAAAATAACCATTTAGCAGTTTGAAAGAATGGTTGGTACTACTGGGAATTAACAGGCATTTTCAATTAACAAGTATTTTCCTATTTTTGACTTCCTCTACATTCTCCAGGAGCACCTGTCCAGAGGCCAACACAATGGATGGGAAATGGCTACAATTCCTACATGAAGAGTGGCAGAAGCCTTACAATCCAGCACCATCTCCAATGGGGATTATTCAAAGGAGACACAAAAAATCCTATTTAATTATCACAAGTAAGTATGAGTAAAAAAGTTTGTATATGACAGTTATGTGTATATAAAATATTGGAACATACATTTGTGAAAAAAATAGAATTATATTTAGAAGTAACCTACCTCCCTATGGTTTAATCCCAAGAATCTAATTTTTTAGTCCTATGAAAAGAAATAGTTTTAAGGAAAAAAAAAAAAAAGGTGCTCTATTTCATATAATTCATCACTTCATTTAAATAATTTTTGTTAAAATAAAAGAACATTACGAAGTGTATATAAGAAGAGGAATAAAAACCTGGTTGTGAGACAGTAGAGGTAGTGGAGTCTTATAAAATTAAGATAAATAATTTATCCAAACAAGATTTATTTTATAAGTCAGTTAAACCAGAAAAACCAGTTAAACCAATTAAAGCTCCACCAACATTTGGTCTTGTTGTCAAATGGAGTTGACCATTCCTGATGGAGGCAAGAATTCTCAAGCCTTGGGGAGCTCCCTAGGGCAGCACCTGGCCCAAGGGAACAGTTCCTGACCAGCCCCACTGCTCAGAGGGAGAACAGCTCAAGCCAGCCCAGCAGGGCTCCCTTAAAACCAGCCACAGCAGGTCTGGGCTAAATGTGGTCACTGTAGCCCTGCCTGACCCAGGGACCTGTCCCTCTGCCCCATAACAGCCACCCTACAGACACCATGGGGCCACACACCTGAAGCCTTGGCATGGCTGGAACCAGGAACAGGTCACCCTCTGGAGAGCCTGGGTCCCTTCTGGGCAGGTGGATCTGCCACAGACCACCTGCCTGTGAGGATGGCTGCCCCAGTACCCTGCAGCCTGCAACCCTGCTTTGCCTGCTTTCAAATTCTCTTCTGCTTGGTTGCTGTGCCCAAAAAACCCAAAGATTTTGGAATGCACTGTCCTCTCTTAGCACTCCATTGAGCTGGGAAAGACTCTGTTTCAAATCAGCAGAGTACACACACACACACACACAGAATTTTATTACAGGTAATGGTATGTTCACCATCTCCATATTAATGCGCCTGATAGTCTTTAAATATAATCAGAAAGGCTTTTTCTTATTGTTCTTTCAATGAGAAAGAATAGGAATTCAAGAGGAAATGCAGCCATGGTAATCAAATAAAATGTGCTACTGTCATAATAAATTCTGATCCAACAAGGATTAGTATAGATAAGCAGTATTTTCTGTGGTGCATGGGGACATCTATTTTCCACCACTTTCCTCGCTAGCCTGTAGATTTCTGCCTTCAGTTGACTGAGCCAACTGAAAGACGAACCGCTACTTCCTTTGGCCCTTAAAATTACAGATGATTTGATCGAAGGAACAAAAATAATTGCTTTCACAAAACAAATGTTGTCTGTAGACTAAGCTATTCCACAGGTTTATGACAATCTGTTTACTTTGATTTATAATCAAGATGTTCTTATTACCTTCATGCTTGCTTTCTGTCTCTTATCCCCCAGCTTGGATTAAGACCAAGAGTGAAAGGGAAGGATACCATGAAAGGCTAAAGCCTGGACAAGACTGAACTATTTGGTTTTCATAGGTGGGAAAAAAATAATGTGCTTATAAAAGGATGAGGCAAATGCACTGATTATTTTTTTTATTTATGTGTTCCTTGAAGTCAGTCCTAAATTAAGACCAATTACAGAATAAGCCTAAGGTCACTGAAAAACAATATTACATATTCAGAAAGACAAATTGTTATTGCAAACAGAACCTAAAAGGGCATAAATGAAAAGTCATAGTGAGAGTTCTTGGTGCTGTAAAGCAGAGTAGTGTAAGTGAGAATGCCATGCAATTTGGCTGTATTTGCTTTCTTCCTGTAGGAAAATACAGACGAATGGCATGGTATTCAGTAGCGGTCAGGAAGAATGGAGACCAGGTATGAAAGTGTACTACATAATGACTAAGGAAAGTTATATTTCATACTGGGGTTTAGAGAATAAGCTGCTGTTAACTTACTCCTCTGCAGATCTACTCCTCCTCATGAAATGCTGGTGAGCTGAGAGCTGATGCTGCTCTTTGTATGTTACAAGGCAAATGACATTGGGGTGCACTGCAATTTATGTAAGGTGTGTGCTTACTGTGGCAATAAAATGTCACTGAGATGGGGTTTTCTGAACAGCACGGTGGTGATCAGCAATATTCAAATATTCTCAGTCCTTTGGAAAAGAGCTTTGTGTTATAAATGTGTAAGGCAACATTCAAGCATAAATCCCACTGTATTTTCTATACATTAGTTTGAAAATAGAAAAATGCACACAGAGATATGGAAAAAGATAGATAGAAATGATGATTTTTTTTCTAATTTTAAATCTGGATGCCTATTAGCAAGTCTCTTAAAAGAAAGGTTTGATTTTGAGGGGATCCAAATACTCACAAGCACACATAAGAAGCAAACTCTTTGAATCATGCTACTCTTCTTAAATAAGTATTTTATTATGATGAAGTTTTATCTATGTTTTTATGAGGTTATGTCTCTTTGAACAAGTTTGATTTTAAGTATGAGATTCTAAAAAAACCACTCTCAAAATATAAGATAGCAAGATAGTTTGTGTCTATTAGCTAAATTAGTTACATGACTTATGTTGGAGTATGGTTAGAAATATAGTAAACACCATATGTCACCAATACTGCGCTGGAAAAAGATACAGGATCAAAACCGTAAAAAACAATGTGTGAAATTTATTAAATAAAAAAAAGAAGCAGAAATACATCTGCTTTTCAATTCTGATTTCATGAAAGACACAAATTTAGCAAGACAAACTAAAGGGAGCTTAGAGTAACTGGCCCAACCATGTGCCTAAAGCCAATATTGCTCCCTCAGAAAGAAGAATGAATAGAAAAACTGAAGTTGCAGCAACCTTAATGACACAAATGCATCAACCACCATGGCTAAAATACCCCATTTACTTCGAAGTGCTCACTCTGCCATGGGCAGAAGCACTGTGAGATCAGAGAATGAAAAAGTAAAGGTCTAAACCAAAACTTTTATCCAAGAATTATGACCTGAGTGAGGTTCTCTCCTTGAACACCTTCTGTATCCAGGATGATGAGAAACAGCAATGTGGTAGCACTGAGGTCCAACATATGCCACTTAGCTGAAAAGTTATCTATGGATAACTTTTTCATAACTATTATTTTATGTCTTTTATCAAAAGCAAAACAATATCTACATGTAAAAACAAGGAAATCTGACACTATTTAGGTAATAAGAGATTATATTGGTTTGTCAGAAACAGGAAAACTACTCTCATTGTAACTAGATCAATAGCCTAATAAACAACTCTGTATCTCAGAAGGCAAATAAGGATTTTAAGAATCAGCTGTTTTCTGAAAGATTACACTTGTGTAGAGGAAATAATCATTGTCCATAGAATCAAAAGTGAAAAGAAGTAAGCCTGGTTTTAATTGAAAGGATAGCAAACAAAATTCAAATGTAAAGTAGATAATTTATAAATCTCAGATCTTTGTTCACGTTTTCTGTTAATTAAATTTCTTAATTCATATGGACATTGAAGAAAAAGTTATGTTTTTCAGTCTCATGTAATTAAGAGAGGAAATCCAGGCTGTTTCTAAATTGTTTGTTTTGGTGAGGATTTTTTGTGGGTTTGTTTTTTGATTGCTAGTATTTTTTTTTGTTTGGGGAAGATTCAGCATTCTTGAAAGGGTTGTACTAACAGAAGATGGTCGTGGTAAACCCCTATATATCAAGATTGCTGTTCACTGAATAAGATTATCAGCTTTCCCTGCAGTTCAGCCATTTGTTAAATGCATGCATGATGTTCCCTTAAACTCTGTAATGACACCCATTAATGCACGTTGTTTTAATGTATGTGCTCTGGGGTAGACAGGAAATAGCAAACCTTAGATTTATTCATTGTTTCAGGTATAAAGTGAAAATTTAACTTTGAATGGAAGATATAATATTTGCATTTTCAAATTTATGTCTATTTTGACATCCTCTGGGCCATGAAAAGTACCAGCTGCTGTCAATACAAATTATAACACTTACATAATACTGTGGCATACTTGAGTGAATTCAAGCATCCCTCTCTACTCACTGCCTCTTACAAGGGCAACCACATTTCACATCTGCCCTCTCTCTTCTCATATTATCACCTCCTTTATTTAGAAAAAATAAATTGATATATTACCTGAGAAAATCACCTTTCTGGAATGTAATAGGCAAGTAACTTTGCTCTCTCCTGGAAGTTCCGTGCATGAAAACCCTTTGTTAATCTTAGGAATTTTGGTCCTAAAGGCAACCATGCAGTGAGAGTGGTACATTTCAGTCTTGCCTTTAGAATCCATTTATTTTACTGAGAACTTTTCCCTTTCTTTGATTTTTCAACCATTTAATTCAGTACTACACTCTGATCATACCTATTTGCCAGAAATAATAGGATTGGATTTTGCTGGGCTTGAAATGATATACAAGAAAATAGGTACCTTTCCTTAGTATTTCATTTGAAACAAAATTCAAAATAGACTAATAGAACAAAATGAAAAATATAAAGATAAACATCAAGCGATGTAACCTTTGCGCAGTACATTTATATTCAGTTTCAGATCAAGAGAAGAGTACCATTACACAATAATGCAATAATCAGGATGATGGCTACAGTGGGAGGTTTTTGGCTTCATAATGGAAGTAGTACTGAGCTCAAGTTGAATTAAATACAAGAGAGGGATAAACTTTTATGACAGTGTCTGGAATTTATATGTATTCACCAACTACTGCTGATCTTAAATAGTTAATATCAGTCTCTCCAAATGGCTTACCTTAATCAATGCAAGACTGTCTCAAGACACTTGTTCCAAATTTTTGAAGTCATTGGCCAATAAAAGAAAAACTCATTTAAGACAGATGGTTAAATGTGCCTGAGGAATGAAAGTAGAATTGAATACCATTATTATGAAATTCATTAGCTTAAATGGCTTTGTTGGTTTGAGGTTTTTGTTTGTTTGCTTGGTATGTTTTGTTTTAATTCAAAGCAAGTATATCTGAAAAATAGATATTAATCTTAGGAGCCCCACTAATACTTTGTGACAGACTTTATATAGTTCCACCAGGAATTTTGTATGCTAACATAATTTGAAATTTTTTTAAATTATTAACTTTCCCTAAAAGGATATGAACGTAAGATATATACAGATAATTACTCACATGGATGCAAAACACACACAAGCCCTGTCAGCCAGGTGTTCAGCTGAAGTTTTTGGAAGCAGCTGCTAGAACTTATCTACAGCATCAGGTCCATGATAATAATGCAAATGGTGTAAGGGAAGTAGTTGGAAACTAGGATATTAGACTCCTCAAAAAAAAAAAGGGGATAAAAATATAGAACACAGCTGCTGCTAAAGGGCAACTTTGTTCCAGTATTCCCTTTCTTTTGCATAAAGAACAGCTGAAATTTATCACAAATAATTCCAGGAGTTTAAAGCCCAGGTGGTTAAAGAATTCTGGTCTTAAAAAATGCTCTCCACTGTGGGCAAATGAAAAAAGACTTTTTCTCAGGGAATACTGTTTGAAGGGCATCATACAGGATTATTTTCATTTCTTTGTTTATCAAGTTTTGAATTTTTCATGTCTGTCAAAATATCTCTGGGCCACTGGAGGGACTCAGAAACTTGCTGCAGAATGTTCTTGCTTATCATACTGCTAAGCAGAATCACCAGTCACTCCAAATATCCCTATTGGAAACAACTGGAACATCTTCTAGAGGCAACGTAAGTTCTTCTTAACTGGTCAGGAATACTTCATTTGGAAAATCTTCCTCAGATTTTTTTTTTCTCTCATTAACTCCTGTTGTCTTTCTCAATGCACTTTTATGCAGTTCACAAGTTTCTGGCTCTGTTTCTGTATTTCCATTCCAGATATCATTTTCACTCTTCTCCCATATTGTTCCAGGATCTTCTTGTCAGTTTTGAGAAAACATAAATAATGTGAAAGTTCTCATCTGATATGAAGTCTGAGCAGGCTATAAAATTATTATTTTTTTAAATGCAAGCAGATATTTTCCAACCACAAGAGCTCAGTTTTATATCTATTCATATTTAATATCACCAGCAGCACACATTGGAGCAGCATTATGGCTGAGTAATAACTCACTACAGGAACCTTGTCTCTACTAAATTCTTTCACTACATATTTTCTTCTTTCCTTGTACTGCAAGGCCTATTATTGTAAAACACAAGTAATTACAGTCCAAATTCGCATGCCAAGTGCTTCCAAATAAAGTAAATATTCATTAGTAATGGGTCCTTAACTGCAAAAAAAAAAAAAAATAGTATACATAATAAAATAAATATGGACTTATAATTTAGGAAATGACATCTAAAATCATCATGGTCAATTTTCATACAAGAATTGCAGACACTTAAAGTCCTCCTAAAATACAGCCTGGCAAAGACAGCACACAGTTAGCCATTAAATGGCACTCTGTAGGGCTGCATAGCATACTGGGAGAGTGGTCATCCTGAAACAGTACTTGGTGCCAGTGCGTGCCTTCCATCCCTCTCATGAAGGACCAAGCTTGGAAGGGCTGAACACCAAGGGGCATTGTTTCCCAGAGAGACAAATTACCACAGAATATTACTAGGAGAAACTTGTCTGTTTGAAAGGCAGCATTTCTTAGATCTAACTGTGTTTCTGTTGTCATACAGAAACCCTGTAATCTGGAAAAGACAAAAGTCAATCTGGAAAGCTCTCTATGAAAGGTTTTCAACCTCTATACTATGCTGGACACACAGAGAAAACCTTACATAAAAAAGAATCTTAACTACCGAACAATTTTTTTTTTTACCCAGCTGTAACATTTATTTTAACAGTAAACTATAATCATTTCAGGTCTATCTCTCATGCAGATAGTTTTCTGCAGTATTATCTGCAAATATGCCTTAACTGAGACATATAATAGTGCAGTTGAGTGAATTATAACCACCTTGCTACTCACAATATTAAATTTCTAGTATGTTTTCAACGTGTTAGGGCACTGGATTAACATTTCCTGTATTCCCATCTTCTGTTTATACACACCTACATATGTATTTAGTTTCAGAAAATAAATTTGGTTGCAACATTTTAAATAGTAGGAAAGGGATATATTGGACTAATGAAAATATCTCCTTGGTGACAGTGATCCTTTTGTATCAGCATTGGTGGTCACAGGGCATATTTCTCCACCACCATCATTTTATCATTCCTTCATAGTTCTACTCACCTTTTTCTGTGTAATCCACTTCACTGATGTGGTCTGTGATATTTCGTATTACAGAAATTCCTCTTACTTAACATATTAAAAGTTCAGCACATCCAGTCTTTTATTGAACACCTCCAGGGATGATGACACTCCCACCTGCCTAGACAGCCAATTCCGATGCTTAATGACATTTTCCATGAAGGAATTCTTCCTGATGTCCAATCTGAACTTCTAGTTGCCAGGGAGAAGAGGCCAACACCCACCTTGCTACAATCTCCTTTCAGATAGTTTTGGAGGGTGATTAAGGATCCCTGAGCTGTCTTCTTTCCAGGATAAACCCCTCACCTTCCTCAGCCATCCCTCATATAACTTACTGTATAGACCCTACAGAAGATGGGCTCTTATTAAAAATTTAGTATTAATTTATGAGTCTACGAATGCCTAGAAAATGTAGCTCCTTAATTCTACATGTGACTGATTTTTCACATGTATTTGATTGTTTCTACTTCCAAACTTCTGAAACTAAAACTAAGACTAAACTAAAATTAAAGGCTAGCCAGCTGCTATGATTTCCCTTTGCCAATGGAAAATAAAACATATCTGAATATGGAAGATAAGAGAGTTCAAAAAGCAATGAGATTTCCTACAGACGTGCTTCAGTCAAAATGCCAGTTAAGGTCATATTGAGCAGAACAAACAAAAGGACCAAAATATGTCTGAAGTTTCCTTGATGGTACCTCTCCATTTTGCAGAACATACCTGCTCAGTTCTCTTGCTCTTTTGAGATGATAAAATCCAGTATGTTTGATATTTATTTTTCTAAAGAGACTTGAAAGACTAATTTTCTTAAACCTTATTATGAATCCAGAGTGATTTGGTGCTCAGGCCTCAGTTTCAATAGATATAAGCTGAAATAATCATTTGCATTGCAGAAGAAATTTCACCATGGAGGGCTGTTTCTTTAAGTACACAGCCTAGAATTCAATGACCAATTCAAGTACAGCATTAATAATTCTGAAAGCCCATCCTACATATCTGTGTGTATTTTAGTGATAACATATATAGTTTTGTTATTGAAGAAATGTTGTGAACTCCTTTGCATATCAGCTAAAAATAATGGCAAATGAAATGGATATTTGCTTTGAAATCTTAATGTGTTATCATGAGGTTTTCTGTGATAGTTCCATCTGTATCTAATACAGCTGCTATTTTATCTACATTGTTCTGGACATGTAACAAGATGATGTTATTGTGTATTCAAACATATGCCCATACCTGACACTATTAGGAATCATTTAATATTAAAAAGTATTTGAGCTGCTAAAATAAAAGCTAAATGCAGATCTCTCACTTCACCGTGGAAATTTTCATTCGTTTTGACTAAGGCTACTTTTATCCTCCTCTAGGTTAAAATTTCTAGGTGTTAATCTCCTTATGTACCTTAAAATGCATACCTAATAGCAAATTTAATTTAAATGGATGCATTTTGTGAAGATTAATGTCTCAAACAGCCCAATAACTTGTGAGTGTAAGCTGCTGTTCCTGCAAAGAGAAGCTTAAGTCCTATTCAACACTGTGATAAATAACTCATAAAAAATAGTAGCTTGAAGAGAAAACCCACTGATTGCACATTTTCCTCACTCTTTTGTGGATGACTGCTCATTCTGTTTCAGGGCAAGACATGATTATTCTGACCAAACATTTGTAGGTCTTGGCTTTATGCTGACAAGCTTTCCCAAGCTTCATTAAAGTGTAGCCAAAAGCTTATTAAAACACATGGATAACAACAATTAACTTCAGTGTGGTTTCAGGCAAGGTTTGAACTGGATTTTGATTGTAAAGCCATAAAAGCAGCTGAGCTGGGAGTTACCTATAATGCACATCAGAAATGTAAATGTGCTTCACAGAGTTCTATGAAATAGCCACATTATTTGTCATATTTAATGCATTTTAAGGTCATAGAAAAATATAGCAGCAATAAAAAGTCATAAAGTGATGAGATACAGTGCAGTCTATATTGCACAGTATATTGTTCAGAACGACTCTAAGAGGCTAGCAATAAGTCATAAGGAGGAATAGGCTAAATGACCCAGAAAAATTAAGTTAGTGGTGCCCATCAACTGAAGTACTTCATTCTCAGAAAAAAATGTTAAATCTTCCCAGAAGTGACTCTAAACCAAACTTTTCAGAAAGAATAAATTCTAAGTTAATTTATCAATTTTTTTCTCCCTATACTCTGAGGTATAATCTTTATTCTGTGCTATGATATGAGTGTTATGCCATACTCTGAGCTGAAAAACTTGGGTTTTTTTTCATGTGCTCCCTATTCAGATTGATGTCCTTTGGCATTTAATATTCAGAAAATGGATCCTGAAAGTACAGATGTCACAATGCAGTAGTGTGCATTCATATTAGTTTAGTAGCCTTTAAATTGCATTGCTTATGAAAGAATAAAAGAGATTGACCTTAATGGTAAGTTTTAAAGTAAACTTTTAAGTTAACCAAAAATAAATTAAAGAACCATAGCCTTATAATTAAAATTCCAATTCATGTTATATTTTGCAAAGCATCCAGAAGGAAAAAAATCCCTATATTTTGGCAATTACCCATAGTATATCTAGGGTTTTTTTTAATCTATCTTCATTTCTTTAACAACCAGCAGATACGCTGCTCCTCACCACTGTGCAGTGACTAAGACAGGGTCAGGTTATAACTAGACTGCAGAATCCCTGGGAGCTGGGAGCAGTGGGAGCTCCCCAGGGCAGCTGCACAGATCCTCACCTGCCAGGACCTGTCCTACTGTCATACTATAGAGAACAAGACTCTCCCAGCACAAGAATTCCAATGTGGAGTATATATGCCTGTAATAAGAATTCAGAATAGCAAACTTGTTGTTAATATTTTACAGTCATAACAGTGAATTTATTAATCTATTAAATTTTGCTTGATGTTATTTGCAGTTTATGGCAGAATTCTTTGTTGTTATTACCATGAGTACTCCTTTTATTAGCTGTAGTTAGTGGAATTATTTTTAAAATTAATATTAAGAAAACTACAAGCAGAATGGAATTTTAATTATTTATTATTAACAGCTTGTGTAGTTAATAGTTTATACATTTAACAGTTGTTAGTTAATTGTTAATATTTTAGAGTTGGCAGCATGGACAGTGGACGCAAGGCTGCTGACACACAAAAGCTGTGTGGTGTGCTTGACATGGTAGAGGGAGGGGATGCCTTCCATGAGGACCTCAGCAGGCTTGAGAGGTGGGCTTGTGCAAACCTCATGGAGTTTGCTGCAAACTTTGTTTGGATTAAATATATTTCTGCAATTAATCTAATGACGCTTCATTGCATTTTATTTTCAGGTACATTTCAGAATTGGGTTTCCAGCTCAAAATAAGGAGCAATGGGTGTCCTGTGACATTGTGCAGCTCATCACTGATGACTAAATGGCAAGTTACTGAAAATAACCATCATTGTATTCCCGTTATAGCAAGCCTTTCCTTTGAATGTCATCTAACATTCCTAGCAATAACATCCTGTATGCGTTTTGATGTAAGATAGCAGAGCTCAATTGCACCAAATGACCTTTTGAAAATAATGATTTGGTGTTTATTCATGGTGCATGGTGTTCTTAAAATTACTGGTAAGATTTGTATTGCTATCTCTGAGCCTCCAATATTGCACTGATAAATGTTCAAAGTTGTACTGAGAAAATTTCTCCCTGAACTCTAGGGCACCCCAAAGTGACAACAGATTATGTAAGTAGAGTTAGAAATAATAAAGAGAATGTCAGAACACCACCTTCCTCTTTTCACTTCCCTGCCACAACCAGACTCTATATTCCTCTTTTTCCTGAATCAGCTACACTTGCACTCAGTTGGTGGATACTTTTCAGAAGAAATCATTTTTCCAATCTCTTTTAAAAAAGCCAAGGAAGAGAGTTATGATATCCATTATCTCAGAGAAAGGATGTTTTGAGGAAAAATAAAGGAAACATTTCTAAAGGCTGCTCCCTGTGCATGCAAATCTGTATTCAAGAAAAAATTGGTCATTGTAACTGAAAATACAACTCCTGATGTCTGTCTTGCAGGGAAGCATTTGTCAAAGATGCAATTTTCTCAATGATGCAATGATTTTGAAACAAAATATTTGGTTGTTTTTTGTTGTCATTTTCATTCCTATTTATGACATTTTTCTTCTCTTTTTCTTCAGTAGAAAGGGTTATGTGATTCATTATACAGATGGTGGGCTGAAGTAGTGAGTTAGATTTGTTTGGGACAGGAATGATTTTATTAATTTCCATTTGCATAAAACACTTATCCCAAATACAGGCTTTTTCTTCAGTAGTGTACTATTACAAATCAAGATGTCCAGAATGGTTTTGAGTTTTGTTGGAAACCAAATAGGAAATCATGGAGAGACTGGCACGACAAACTTTGGTTCTGTGCCTGTTTTACCTTCCCCTTCTCTTTCCCCATTTGGCTGCTGCTTGAGATTATCATGTCTCTTATTGTCTGACAATAGCAATGTAGAAAAAGAATGTAAGTAAACCCAGAGTTCCACAGGCCATCTTTATTCTAGCTTTACAGCTAGCATGACAGTAGTTTTGGATAAAATGGAAATGTCTTCTGAAAATGAGTCTTGAGGCCTAAGACATCTGATGTAGTAGGAAGGAGATATAAAATTATGCATTTTGCCTTATCCTTTGGCCAAAGGGAAGTCAGTCACACCATTTATAAATTGAGTCTTAAAGAAGATAATTGTTAAATTTCTAAACCAATTTATGTGTTTAATATAATTTATTCCTGGTAATGTTTAATTGCTAGAGGCCAAAATTAGACTATTTTTGGAGTAACTTACATAGATTTGCAAGCTTTTGAACAGCATTCTCTGAGTGTACATATGTGTGACATATTCATGAAGCACATCCAACTGTCTTAATGAGCAGTTGTCTTACGGTCAACATGTCTGTGCCTCTGAAGACAAGCTGATGTTGCAGATGCTGCTTCCAGGAATCCAAACACCATTTTTAAAAAGTGCAGTGAATGACTTCCGAGACTTCATGTCTTCTGAATTGAAATTTGTGAAGCAAACCCACATCGCTAAAATACAGCTTTAATTTATAGCAAATTGGCCCTACTGTGCAATGGTTAATTCAAGTCCTCCATCTCTTGAATTCTCAATGGGCCAGGTGAGTTAGATAATGGATACAAAATTGTTTTTAAGGATTCTGTTCAATGTCATCCTGCCCTTTCATATGCCATTCTTCCTGTTTGTTCAAAATAAACAAATAGACTTTCAAGCAGAAAAATCCATATCTGAATCCATTTCAGAATACACTGTAGTCCCTTCTATGAAAACAAACTTTTTAGTTTATTCCTAAAAACCTATATTGTTCCACAACTACTCTTAGGAAGCCGAACTACAATAACAGTTTCTTGCTAAGTTTGTACATTTATTCATTCTCTCCTTTGAGTAGTTTTTCTTCTTATGCCTGAAAAAAATCACTTAAAAAGGTAAAGCTTCAAACAATTCAGAAGATATAAAATGATTCATAGTTAAAATAGAAATGTGATTATTTTGAACATATTTTTCCAATATTATGATGAAAACTATTTCTTTTTCCTTAAAATATAGCTATTAAAATAGCACTCAAAAAATCATTGCTATATAGAAAGGGTATATATAGTGTAGTTTAATCTTCTTTAACCAGAAGGGATTAAAATATTTATAACCTTAAATATGTAATCTAAGAATGATTTAATACAGTTATTAAAATATTTTCCAGAGTCAAGACATTATACTGTATTTCAAACAACACTTTTAGCCAATGTCAAGTACCAAGCATGAATAAAATGTAGAAAGAAGATTTTTTATTATTAATAATAATTTTTCATTTTAATAATCAATTGTTAAAAAAAAACAAACTTGGAGGCCAAATTTCTGTCCTAAGTTGCACTCAGTCAAAATCCTCCAAAATCAATGTACCATGAAATAATTGAGACTGATTTTTCTTATCTGCTTATCCTTGGTTTATGAGTCTCCATTAATTCATATCCATGTATTCTTCTGTGGGAAAATGTTCTAAATGTAGCACTACTGAATGTTGATTAACTGAATACAAGAGGTAACAAAGTTCCAGGAAGAAGGCAAGTGCACAGGATACAGGACATAAAAGCTTTGCTGTTCACTTAGACTGGTGTGCTGTGTAACCCTGGCACTCATTTCGCTATTCCATGCCTCTTTCTTTCCTTAGCATGATCATAATTTTCTTTATTATGGCTTCTAGGTTATTATAAAAACCACCAGAACACAGGAATAGGAAATGCACTGATTTTGTCTGCTTTAGTTTTAACGTGCCCCTGGACCCACAGTATTTTATCTAGTGACTGTCATTGATTTTTTGTGTGTAAATGCAATTCTTCAAATTTCACTGGAAAAATTAATTGCCAAGGTTTTAACTTATCTATTGGAGAAATAAGTGCATGAAGGCATAATTTAAATAAGTCAAAATATGCACTAAAGTTATTTCTACAGAATTCATCATGTTTATTTGATTCTTAGATATAATATATCATTAAGGTGGTTTATACTGAAGTTTTGGAATACTGATAAAACTGAGGGTGCTAGATACTGTTCAAACAGCAAGAAAATTATCTGAGATCAAAAATTATGCACACTAATGATTAATGATTTTTTTTTAGTTTTTAATTATGTCTACAGTTGATTGTACACTTATCTGCTTAGGGCCTGCTTAGGTCCTTTTAATGTATTTTTTTGAGATCACTTTTTTTCTTCATTTTTCCAAAATCATGCATCAAAACTTGATTTCATGTGAAATTTAAGTTGAACGCAACATATTTCAAGAATGCAGTTGGCTGTTTCTTGAAGCATTACCTTGTGATAAGAAAAAATTATAACTCAGGCTTTTGTCTTAAAATTCAGTTTCTCAGGTGCAATAAGTACAGTTTAACAGAAGTTCTTATTCTTTTTGGATGATTAATGAGACATGCCAACATACCACATATGCACTCAGGTACTGTCAATATTTTATTCATGACTCTACAGATTGGGGAATGGTATAATTTACTGTGTTTATTAGTAACTTAATTATGATTGTGTTTATTTAATTAGGTGCATAAATGTAGTCTCTCTAAGCGTCCTTCAGCATCATTAAACCAGACTTTTATTTTTTTGTGGACTCCCTAGCCCTTGAACTGCTCAAGACCAGGCTGGATGGGGTTCTGAGCCACCTTGTCTAGTGAAAGGAATCTCTGTACATGACAGGGGGGGGTGGAACTAGATGATCCTTAAGGTCCCTTCCTGCACAGGTCATTCTACAGTTCTCTGATTTCGTATGCTCTTCTGCATGTTAAATTTTATCAGGAATAAAAAGTTCACACTAAGCTCTGTAGAGAACAATGGTTCAACTTTTGTGTAGAAGTTAAATGTTTCCTCCAGCCTTCTCTCCATGTTGCCCTCAATGATTTGCTGAAAGGTGCCAGCAGAGGTTGTCAGTGCCCCGAAAGTAGGAGGGGGAAATCAGATGGCAAGGCAGGAAGGAAAAGAGGAATTGTAAATGCTTTTCTTCAAAGACAGTTGACAGAGAACTTTGATCTAGTTTATACATAAATGGAGCTTTGAAGAGCTTAGATATTCCCTACCTAATTGGGTGCCAAAGTTCATTATCATTCTCACAGTTCCTGGCTATTCCAAAATTTGGTATTTTTTTCCTAACGTTGATTTTTATCTAAAAAGTGCTGCAACGACTTTCCCAGAGGCAAGTTCCACCTTCTGGAGTACAAAGCATTATTTTTGATTTCTAAAAGTCGTAGATTACAGTGTCTTTTTCTTTTTGTCATTGTAAGCTTTAGGTTTGTTGTTTTTTAGTTTTTGCAGTTTTTTCCTCTGGTGAGGTATCATTTGAATTATGTTTTAAGTTTGAATTGCTAAGGGAATTATTGCAATATGATTGTGTTTGCAATGTGTTTTCCAGCTGAGAAAGTGAAGTGGGGTGGCAAGTTTTAGTTCACAGATTTGGCTGTGCAACTTGGACCTCAGTTCTGCTATAATGGTATTGAATTGAAATTAAAAAATAATAGTTTGTAGTTTTAGGTGTCTCTTATGTGGGACCTGCAGTGAAATACCATCTCCCCTGTGCTCTCTTCCACAGGCTACAGGAGAACCTCTGCTCTGCCTGGAGCACCTCCTCCCTCTCCCACTCATTTGCTGACCTTGATGTTCACACTCTTTCTCTCATTATTTTTTGCCTCTCCACTTGGCTTTCTGACATTTTTGCATTTCCTTAAATATATTCATACAGAGAGGTTTTTTCCCCAGCTCCTCTGAGAGTTGCTTTTTATTTTTCAGTCTTACAATACAATTATTTTCCTTGTCTTTGTTATTTCCTGAGGTTTTTTTGGGTCTTTTTTAACATAATTTTCTTCTTTATTTATTCTTCAAGCTCCACAATATTGCTCCATTCTGTCCATCAGAAATTATTTTTCCCAATCAGTTCTGACTTTATCTTCTTTCCTTTGGCCTCGTCAGTTAAAATCAAAAATATTCACCTTTTGAATTAACTTATCTGCAAGATCATCTGTTCATTTTATTCCATCAGAAATAATGTCTTCCTTTCACTTTTCACTGTCTTTCCTTTTCACTTACACCTCTGCAAGGGAGGATTTTCTCTGAAGTATCTTACTTGCTAACTCTCATGTTTAGTGTGCTGTTTCTACATGACACCATGAAAAATGGAATGTGCTTCCAGACTGAATGTATGGAGACAGAGGAGGAAGACAACCTCCAAAGCTGTTATGGTTAATCAGTAAATACCATTGCATAACCCTATGTTTATTTACAGGATTTTTTAATCTTCCATTTTGATGTGCATTTATCCTTGCCAAATAATCACATTTCACATATATAAGTCATTTTCTCAAACTCAGACAGGACTGGAATAATAATCTTTTAAATTTCTTATTTTGAACCCAGAAAGCTGCTGTTATCTTGAAGAATAATTAAAAAAAAACATAAATAAATTAATTCATAAAACTTGCTTGTTTCCCTAAAGTAAATATCAATGTTTGTTTAAGAAAACTTCCATTTAGGGCAAATGAGTAAACAGTCCCATTTCAAAACTACTCATTAGTGGTTGAGATTAATTAGTGTGAGGAATAATGAGATATCTGAACTAAGAGTACCAATAAGTGAATTGATTGCATGAATTCTTGGATTAATAAAATCCAATTATTCTCATATGTAATTGGCACAAATTTTATTTGTACCTCCTTTATAATGTGTTTGCTAATGCCATCAGAAAGTAAACAAAACAAACTAATTGTAAATTAATATGAAGTTCAATTAAACCTCCAAACCCTGCCAAGCCAGCTTTGTGTACAGATTAGTTCAAAGTCCTTGTTTATCCATGAATGCATTCAAAGCTAATGGACACAACAATCCTCATTTGTGAGTGCATGATGTGGGGAATATGGAACAGCATCTTTCATGTCTGTGGAGACAACTAGGTTTCTGGGTTCTGTAATGTTGCACATTTTTCAGATTGTGAGGTCATAGAGCTTTACTGGCTATATGAGGAATTATAGTTGATTTATCAAATACATAAGATTGATTGGCAGGAGCCGAAGCCAGTTTACAATATTCCAAGAGAGTAGGGGATATTTTTATTTTGATTTCAAGAAGATCATTAAATCAATCTCCTTCATTTCTGCCAGCAGATTCTGTTTAGTTAATCATCATTGGAGAATGAGAAAGATCAAGGAATGTTTTAAACAAGAGCAATCTGACCTAGAGTGAAAAAATATCTCCAAAATGTGGAAGACAAAGAAAAAAGTCATGCTCAGTTCTCTGGTAATGGTAATCAAGAAGGAGGAGGATATCATGGTAAGTTCTATTAAAGAAATATCTATTCAGGAAAGAGAAGAATAATGTGTTTGGGTTTTTTCTTCTAAACAACTACAAGCATCATTCACAAAGTAGGACCTGGAAATAACAGGAATATTTAATTATTGAATATCTGCTAGCAAAGTAATGCTCAGATATTTTGAGATGATCTTGGAATCAGCATTATGATAGCTGTGGAAAATTATCAAAAGAGGAACTGTTTTATATTAAATTTTGATCAAAACTGCTAGAATAACAGCAGAAATTATATTCAATAGTATGTCTGATATTATAGCTAGAAAGACGTGATAGTGAAATGAAGACTACAGAGAAAAAGTGGATCCCAAAGGATCCACTGAGGAGTCTCCTTGTTAGGGACATGGGACGCTATTGGAAGGGATCAAGTGTTGTAGCAGACCTGAAAGATATTGAAAGGAACCATATTAATTCAGCAATGGCAAACTGTCCCACACCAGGAGAAAGACAAGGATCCTGGTGAATGATCCATAGGGCTGCCTTAGGAAATCTTGACCTTTCTAAAGTTACAGATTGAGAAGACACGTGAAAAAAAAGGGAAACAGGATCCAAAGAAGTAACTCAGGCTTAAAGGAAGAAAATGATACAGCAAACCTCAGGCCTAATACATGAATTTACAAGCAAAAATAAATTTAAAATAAAACAATAAGATGAATAGAAAATAAAGAAAATATGTTTATTCCTAGATGGGAGGATATAATACTAATTAAGAGAAGGCTTAAAACATTCAACTCTTGCTTAACTTAATTCCTGTCAAAAAATGTTAAATATAATCACAAAATTAATGGAATTAATTTTAGCAGAATAATACAGGATGAAAATGCGTATTGTTTTTCTTACCGTGTTGGAAACTTTTATTAACCAGTACTACAAAAAAATGTAACAGCCTGATGTACAGCAAGAAAAGGCTCTTCCAATTTGCAGTTTTAAGGTATATTTCATTTGTAAAAATCCTCCATTTTTAATTTGCTTTGTAACAGACTAATGTTTATGTCTTATTTGAGGCTATCCAATTGTAGTGCACACTATCATAAATTGAATTAGTTACCATTTTTTTTACATGTCAGATAAAATGGCTATTATTACATGATGTTTTGCTCTTATTCATTATTTGTGTGGGTGGCAAATCATAAGGGGTTCCATTTTACCTTTCTAAACAAGAAGTATCTAACCACAGTACATTCTCTGAAATTTTTTACTTTTAGTCATTTGGCAAGTTCATTGCACTCACATGAATAAATTCATATAAATATAAAATTTACTGTTAAAAAAGGAAGAGTGAAGGAAAAAAGAAATGTCACCTTTTTTTAGATGAAAAATATAAGGAAAAAGTATACATAGGTAGCTTTTCAGGTTAACATTGTCCCTTCAGTCTCTTTTGGGTTATTTTAAAGCATTTTAAATTTGTATGAAATATCTGTGATTAAAAATAAAAAAACCTGCTCTAAAAAACTGCATGTCCAAATTGTCTGAGACTGTTCCCAATGAACTGTGGTGAAAATAGCAACCACAGTTGTTTTGATCTGTTCTTGCTTTGTCTACTGCTTTATTACTTCGTAGATATTGTACCACAATTTTGTTGTTTTCCCACTGCTGCTGTTCAAATAAATTAATTCATTT
>VZSJ01000448.1:51910-139844 GCA_013398405.1 Pheucticus melanocephalus
TTTTCAGATTTACTTTCTAATATGGAAAAATACTGAGTTTCTAAAGTTGTCACAAATGCCTAATGCCTTCCTGATCACTCAGAGTCCATGGCAAAAAACCCATAATCCTAAACAGAGATGGGCTGATACCCTGCTAGAAGATATTACTGCTGCTAAGTTTAATAAAATAGGATTGACTTGCTCTCTTTATCATGACCAAGATCACATTCTTATAACAATCCAAAATGACACATTAAAAACTGCTACTGAAATGCAGAACTTGGAGACTCAATCCTCAGTTCAGTAAAAGCCCTTCTGCTGAGAGCCATTTGCTCCTCTGCTGCATTCAGAGCACAGACTCTCTTTTGTGTGTGGTCAGGTTGAAGATACATTTCCAACTCTTTAAAATAGTCCTCAGCATAACTTCAGTGTCAGAAAAAGCCCCCTTGGTTTCTTCCTGTCTAACACTACACCTTCAGTAACTGTGATCTTGTCTCAATTCTCCAAAGAATCCATAGAAACTGTGCTAAAACTCCTGGAGTTCCTGAAGAAATAATATGACAAAAAATTTTGCACTGATCCATGAAATCTTACCAAAAAGAAGCAATGTATATTAATAAACTGAAGTACATAATACAAAGTCCTGCTCTTTGCAGAATCAAGCCCTGCCCTAATTTGGACTCCCTTAGCAAAGTGATTCTGCTTTTCTTGCCCAAAGAATCTTCCTTTCCCTGTTCTGATTACTGTAAAAATTAATAGCTGAACTGTTCACTGCGGGATCCTAGGGTTCCAGTTGTTAAAATCATGATGTCCACTCATTATTCCCCGAAATGAGTGGGTACTTTTTCATTTCCATTCAGAGCAACAGAAGAAATAACATGCTATTACTCAGGTTTTCTCAGACCTCTAAAAAAGGGAATGCTCCCTGAGAAACATTTAAGTCATTCAGCTCAGGTGGGTAATTTCACAGGGAAGTGAGTACATTCAGTTGAGGATCTTATTCAGAAAAACATTATGAAACTTCTCCATATTGTACATAAGAATTTTAATTTTCCCTACAGAAAGGAAGAAGTAAATAATCTGTTTTACAGTAAGAACTTTAAAAATTAGAGTTCTAGGAGTTGAGCCATTAAAGAAACTTCTAAATATTTAAAGGACTGACTACATTTAGCTTCTTGTAATTTCTTGTAACCTGAAAAATGTCTTGGAAAATCACGAAGATTGATTTTTTATTTTGTATCATTTTCACTGAGTGAAAGCTGAATTTCTCATCTTAAACTTGAGTACAACTTTTAAACCCGTAGAAAGTAAAAATTAGGTTAAAGTCACAAACTGAAAGTTGAAAACATTCAGTCATGATTTCTCTCTCTTTTTTTTTTTTTAAGATTTACTCCAATGAGTCAGATGCATTCACATGAAGGTTTATTTTCCTGGTGATGTACTCTTGTGGAGGCACAAAGATATCTATGCAGTCATCTATAACCCAAGCAATATTAATGGGACATTTGGAACACAGTACATCTGAAATACTGAGGCAGAGTTTATCACAAGTTGCCATGAATTTGGCAAATTTTTGGTCTTCCATTTAAACGAGGTAAAAATCATTCATAAGGCTGCATGATGAAAAAGTAATTATTCAAAAGCCCAAAATATTTCTTTTTTATTTATCTATTATTTTCCACTTACTAAATGGAAGCTGCCTTAGGAATATATAATTTATTCATTTTAAAAACTCTACTGATCATCTATTGTACTCTCTGGTTGGTCAAATACACACAAATGCTTTCTCCCCAGGCTGCAAAGACCAAACTTCCAGTATTTCTTTGAGGCTGTTACAGTTGTATAAAGCCAAGGTTTATCAGTTATAATTCATGAAGTCTCTTCTAGAGTGCTAAATTAAGGATGCAGAGTCTCAAGCAGAAAAATATAAAGAAAACACAGTTTGAGAACAGAATGCTTTTTTAAATAGAGGATATCAAAGATAACATACCAATGATAAGAACATTCTTTTTCTACTAAAATCCTGTCCTTCCACTTTTCCTGTTGCTCTTCTGTTCCCAATCCATGCAGCTTTTAAATGAGCATTTGTTTAGCCCTATACATTGAAAATAACACTCCAGTTACAGCATGCCAGCTATCAGCTCCTCTTCCATTCTAAAATCAAGATGCATGCTCTTATATCTAAGATCCCACTAGGACCAGCTCCATTGTGAAAAGTAGGGTTTTAAGCATTATACTAAACCTGCTTTCTAGTTAGGATTTAACCAAACACCTGATCTAAGTAGTCTCAATGGTGTTCTAGTGTTGGCTTTCTGTCAGAACAATAAAATACAACATCATACACATATCTAAATTAGTCATTCAGGCTCAATTTCCCAGTGATATCCAGAAATAGGAATAGAGGACACATAGTATGGAACCTTTTGACAGAGCCCTCGGAGAATCCCATTTTTCACTGCTTATTTCATTATCATCTGCAGTGAAACGTGATTTTAACCAAGTTCTATGGCTTAGATCATCCTTTCTCACAACAATCTGAGCAGATAAGGTTTTTTGGCATATTATTGAAAACATAGAAAATTAATAACATTATTTTATCTCTAGACAATATGCTTTAAAATTAAAAGCCAGTAGCCTTTCTCTTCCCCCCCCCACCAAGTCTGCCACTTATTTTTATTTACTTATTTACACACACACAGACTTGATGTTGCACAGAGCAGGGCTCTGCAAGCCTTCCATTTGGAGTTACATTGCATTAAAATATCTGATGATTGCATGTTTTATTTTCTTCAGTCATTCAAGCAGTTCACAAGGTCTTAAGAAAAACACAAAATATTTGGTGTGATATTTTGATGTTAGACCAAACAACAGGAGAGGAAAAACATTAGTTTCTAATTAGAACAGTGTTAACAGACACAAACTATTTCAATCACCTTACAGTTACCTGTTCAGGCTACTAACCATTTGATAAAAAGTCTCAAAAGAAACAAAATACAGACAAGGAGCTCTCTAAGACAGCTGTTATCGTTATGTCTAAATGAAACCATATAAGTAGAAGATTTGAGAAAATGTAGTGTGCAGTGTCTGAGTTATTGTTAAGGGAGGCCAGTATGAGAATTTAGATTAGTGTTATCTTCTTTTGATAACACAGCAGAATGTTTGTCAAGTCATAAACCAGACCCTGACCCTCCTAACAGAGGTTGTTGATATTCCTATTGTAGGTCTCAATTAATACCAGTGGGAGGATAACAATCCAGTTTGTTTTCATTCAGTATAAACTGCTAAAAGGCAGATTCAAACCAAACAAAAGTTTTTCTATATTTGAAATGAGATCTATTTTATTCTTCCTCCTGAAAGTTTCCCTGGTCTTCCTACATAATCTTGTAAAAGTTAGTCATGAGGACTTTCTCTGTAAATCTGGTTTGGGAACATTTTTCTTGGAACTACCAGACACCAGTTCTAAATTTTCCTTGTTAAGCATATATGCAGTGCTTCCCATATGATCACATCTAACTTTCCTTCCTGAAAGGGTTGTTCAGTTAAAATGTAGGCACATTGGACTGAGGCACATTCACAGGATCCTAACTTACATTTACAACTTTCAGGTACACAAGGTTATATAATGACCTAACACCTTACAGCAATGACTGTCTTCCTCAAGGGCTGAAAACTCCCAGCTCTTATTCTAAAAAGACATTTCTGCCATCATATAACTGTTTGTGTTGGAGGGGACCTTAAATACCATTCAGTTCCTTGGGAGGGACACTTTCACTAGACCAGGTTGCTAAAAGCCCCATCCAGCCTGGTCTTGGACACTGCCAGGGATGGGACATCCACAGCTTCTCTGGGCAACATGTTCCTGGGCCTCACCACCTTCAAAGAAAAGAATAATGAAAACAAACATGAAAATATGTCTTGTTTTTACCATGAAAATAAACATAATATTAATGTTTTAGTACATAGAGCCAGCCAGAATGTGTGACTACATTGACACATATTCTGAACATATTCCATACATTTATGCTTCTGTTGGTACAACACACGTGACAACAAGGTGAGTATTTCAAAGATAGCTGTTAACAGAATTTATGATGAGACAAAACATAGCAGTGTTGCTAAAATATAGCAATGAAAAGATAAAGACTTTAGCTAGATGATCTGTATAGCACTAAATCTGCAATCCCCAAATCCTCTCTCTGAGATAACAGATTCTTCTAAATCAACAAGACAGGAAAGCATGCAAACATGATGTGCATTACAACACAGACATATTCTCTCTGCTGGCTTCAAATCTTCTGTAAAAGGAAGAGAGGGAAAGAAAAAGGATGTAGCCTTATTTATCCCTATACCTGCCATCAGTTCTACTTCCAGCCCTTGGAACAGACATTAAAATGAAATCCCTGATGAAATATTGATGTCTTAATGACACTATAAACTATCTCTTATTAGCAGCATGGTCCTTCTTTACATTTCAATAAGGTTTACAAATCAATAGATGTCTGTTGCACCAGTGGAAGTTATATTAAAATTTATCTGGTGTGTTTCTTTTACATACTATGAAAGAACTCTGCAGTGTTTAAACAAAACCCTTTGCCTATTTTCTGTTGAACAGACATTGGTGTCCTCTACAGAAGAGAAATTTTGTATCCGTCACATTGCCACAGCAAGTTATTGTCAGTTAGTTCACAGCGGAATACTTCAGAAGAACTTAAACCTGTCTTTTTATTCTGAGTTACCCCAGATATGCTCATCTTAAATAAGTGTAGTACTGGGTAGAAAATAAGCATTTTTCCTCCTCTAGTTCAGCTACAATTTCTCTAGCAGCAAGGTCAGAGAGACATGACACATAATCTGGCACTAAAAAATATACACAGGATGTGTTCACCAACACTTGTCAAAGGTGATAGGCTTTGCATTCAGTGTTTAGAGCCCACGAACACATCAATGGGAAGAATTGCACAGATCATTCATTGATATCTCCTGCACATCAGCATAGGTACACAGTTTGTGGTGATTTGGAGTGGGTCTGCAGCCCAACCTCATTCCTAATGGGTTCAGCTGTGAAAACCAGGTGAGCAGCATTGACAGCAATGAGCCCTGGAGTGACCAGGTGCACTGACCAACCACCAAGGGGAGCAGAGGGCACACAGCTGCAATGCGTGAACATGAGTGGTATCAAAGGTTGGGCTAAAGAACAAGAAGGGCAGATGCTTGCAGCTTTCTGAAGTGGTGTGGTGTTACCCTGTATGGCTTTAACTTTCTGATAGTGATGCTCTGTCTCTCGTGGCCATTTTGACTGCAGCATATGCTGCAACACACCTATGCACTGCAGATTTCTCTGTTCCCTGGAGAGGATGCAGCTGAAGTATTTCATGGTGCTTCAGAGACATAAGGTAAGGATAAGCCATACAAAATAACAAGATATTATTTAACTAGAGTATTCTAAGTTATGTCGCAAATTACACTCTGACTGTCCTTGTCTCTCTATATATCCTGTACTTGTGGTCAAAAAGCCCTTAGACCAGAACAGTTTCAGGGCTAATCTGTGCTCAACTCATTAATTAACTGTGCTAAGTTTTAGCTAAGACACCAGCTATGATGATCCTGAGAAATGGCTAGTTATAATCAAAAAAATGAAGTGTCTGGAGTCTTACATTACTTATGTTTGTAAAGTTATGTTAGACTCCTTTGGGTGCCTCTGAAAGATTTTCACATATGATCTTCCAGGACCTCTTTCCTTGTTTTAATATCTTTACTTTGTATTATACCAGATAGAAATGTAGCTTAAGTTGATTACAAAATATCCTTTTCCTTTCCTTATTACCAATTTCTGCTTTCTACTAAATTACTAGGGAGGGCATATTCCCTTCTAGCCAATATTAGGAAGTCAAAAATGAAGTTTATTGCTTATTGGAATCACCAACATAAAGAATATTTGCAGATTTTTGCCTATATAAGGCAGATTAAATTACTTCTTCATGTCTAAAATGGAAACCTTTGTCTTAATTACACAAGACTTCACCAGGTAAAGACCTGACATTGGCTGATCTTTTATAGCCACTGTTGGCTTTTTTGCCGAAATAAATGAAATGGATTCATTTTACATTCTCTTTTAAGAAGAGGCTATCAGCTCCCAGCTCACATACCAGAAAAATGTCTCAAAAAGCACCAAATCTTTCATGAGGAAACAACAGCATGGGTATAAAGCAGTGGAATATTTACTGACTACCTTGCTTCTGTCCTCTGCCATAAATCCCCATTAGTTGCAGCAAGGTAAAGAGCATCTCATTTAATGTAATGAGGCACATTATAATTTCTTAAGTGTAACAAATACAATTGTATTTATTGCAGTGTTTGGCTTTTTTAACTGTAAATCTTGGAGCCAAAAAGTCTTTTTTTTTTTCTTTTTTTTTTGTTTTACCGCTTGCTTGAATTGATAAATTTGAATTTAAGAAATGGGAATAAGAGACAAAAGAGGTGCCTGGTGGCTTTGTGTTGCTGTTGCAAGTACATCCAGTTGCAGCTAAAGTATCTAAAGTATTTTCATTGGTATATCTTAGCATAATATAATATATATTATGTAATTTTTATTGTTATATAAGAGTATAACTATAGTCAATATTTAACATTATTATAATGTGTAAAATAATTTTATATATTTATGTAAAAATATGTGTCTAGGTTATAATATCATGTGCAGGTGGGAAAAAAAATTTACTTCAGTGAAGAGCCCCTCTTTTCATAGATTGTGAGTCTCTACTTCTTTCGACAATGATTGAAATTGTGATTCCTTGAGAGTCTCTGAAAATCAAAGTTAAGCACAAGAAGGATAACTGATCTTTTACTTAGGTCTTTAACAAAAGTCCTACTAATTCCAGTAAGACCAGAATTTAGCTTTCAATCAGCAGGTTTGGTCCATCTGTAAATAGTCCAATTCCTCCTGTTTAATACTTCTAAATAAAAGGTTAGTCATGCTCCAAAAATAATGTAAATGCAACTAAAGGTTAATCTTCCTCTCAGGATTACATTGCCTTAAGGTTACACATGCAACTTCTTTAAAAAAGATGTGTTCAGGCATATGTAACCTGGCTGTGCTTGAAAAAACATCTGGAAATAGTGCTCTAAAGTGGCTTATGCATTATTAATTCCAGAGAATAGAATAGAAAAATAGGGTAGCTTCCTGACAAATTAAACTGAGATATAACTTTTCTTCTGTACTTTGTTCAAAGGATCTAAGAGAAATTGGCCAGTGACATGTAGTGCTAACAATTATCTAGAAAAAACTATCATTAAACTAGATTGTGTTCCTTGGAAACTATTCTTAATAAGGAATAAAATGTTTCTGTTCAGCTCCCAGATTGCTACTGGAGAAATATTATCAAATATCCCCTTTACTACATCAAAATAGCAGTTTTGCAAACTGAAAGGGATTTGAAATCAGTTGTAATTTCTTCTAGTTCCTCTCTATACTGCTGTGTATTCAGGACTGCCTTACACACTGAGACAAGGGCTTTGGAGTGAAGGAGTCTTTTCTTGAATAGCAGAAAAGGTGTCTGCAATATACCATGTAACTTTCTCACAGGGTTTCTGAAAGTTTAAAGTGTTTAAAATATTTTTATCCTCTTTTCATAGAGTTTCCTTGGGACTACAGCATTTCTATTGTCACATTAAAGCCTCTATTACCTTTTTATCCTTTTACATGCCTCTCTGTTATTTAAAATATTTGAGGGGGATTATGAGCAGTATATAAAACAACAGCTATCTGTCAGCATCTGCAGCTTGATGGTAATATCTGTGTCAGCTGCACATAAAGCATTTTGCAGGTGGCTGTGTGAAATCCTGCTATCCAAAAGGGAGCCGAGTCCTCCCTGGTTTCAGCGTTCCTGCACAGCTGATTTCAGTTACAACATTTAAGCGAGACTCGCAACATCAGACCATATGTTTGATAACAGAAACATTTGCAGCCGGGCAAAGCCTGGGTGTGTGTTGATCACTTGGCTGCTGGGTTCTACATCTGCTGCAACAAAGAAAGTACATGACTAATGCTGCACCTCATCTAAAGGAAAATTAGTACTTCTCAAGTGGTAGCAGTCTGACAGATTGCCAGATATTTTAAGGGGTGCTGCCAAAATCTGGGCAGCAGAGGATCTGCAGCAAGGATCGGCTTTAATGGAGCTCAAGTTACTCCTTTTACTAACTAGGAAAATATTGCAACCCAGTATGCCTTAGAGCACATAAAATTGGTAAAATGTCCTTTTGTACAAAAGAGGAACTGCATGCCACATTATGAAAAGACAGCAGTGCTTTACCAGTTATAGCACCTCCCTTACAAGGATTAAAGTATGTTTTAATGAGCAATCATGAAATTTCACTATACTCTTCCTGGAGTCAGGCCTTTAAGGAACAGAGGGAGAAGAAAGTAAAAATATTTGCAAAACTACATCAGGGAGAAAACAAGCATACTGAATTTTCACTTTCTCAGTATGGGAGGTTGTTTTGTTGTTGTCTTGGTTTTGGTGATCTTTTTAATTTAAAAAAATCTCATCAAAATGTTTTTACATTTTTCTTTACTAAAACAAAATAGTAAAGTAAAAGCATGATTTGATTTAATGCCTAGTTTTGTGACTCAGTTCATTTTAAAACACATACTTTTGACAGCTTTCTCTCCCCCCTTTTTGTTTGTTCTTTGCTTTTTAAGTAATTCAAATTCTGTTAATAAGGTAAATTAATCTAGACTGTATAGTTACGGCTCTTCTTTCATTTATAACAGACACAATTGGCATATGCACTTAAATTTTTTTATATTCCAGAAGGCAAGTTCAAATCTTTTTCAGAGTATTTTTTTACTTAAATTCTATGACATAGTAAAAGAATACTTCAGAGGATAAAACTGTAAACTAATGCTTAAAAGAACTAAGAAATACTTGTTTAAAATGTAGGAGTACCTGTTCACACCAAGGAAAACAATTTAAAATCACTATTTACTTTGCATGAGAAATAATATAAACACAAGTGCAAATGGTATAGATAATATAATACAGATGATATTCTTGTTGAACATGATCACACCTATAGCCATTAAAAAGCTTAAGAATATTAAGCACTTGATATTTTTGACCATCTGTCAAAAATATCAACCGTTAATTTTTCTCTGTAAGTGCCTCTAAGAAAATTGTTTGCTTAAATATGAGTTTTTAGAAAGGAAACAAATCCCTCTCCTCCATCAATATTATGAAGTTAGAACACTAGGCTGGAGCACAGTTTAGAAGCCTAGCTAATTTATCTAATTTTTTTTTTTTTTTTTTACCAAAGGCACATTAATTTTTTTGAGATCTGTTAGATATTTGCCTAACAACTTGTAAAATTCTCTGGCCATGGTGTTTGTGGGGTTTTTTTGGGAATTTGCTTCCTTATTTCAACAAACCAAATGACAACCAAACCTCCTATTAAAGACTTACGTAGTGTAAATCTCATTTCATAGGTGCTGCATGTGTGATGAAGGCACAAGGTCCTTCAATAACTTTAAGTCTTCTCTTACTAAAATTCAAGTTCTTTCTTATAGTTAGTTGTACTGCTCATGGTTTCTGGTGAATATGCAGGCAGTTTTGAATATCTGCACTGCAGAACACCAACAGAAGGGGTAGTTTGTGGTTGACCCAAACTGAAATTTGTTTAGTTATCAGTGGGATGCTATTTGGATCTGTTCTATATTGCTCAGGAACACTAGTGAACTGACAAAGTTTGATAAAAATGGATCCAGAACAGCCAAAACCAAAACTGTCATGAAGCTAGTCTTGTACTGACTGACTTGGCAATGAAATGGCAAATGAAATCCAGAGTCATAAGCATGCAATCAGGCATGTGGGTGAAAATGATCCTGTGAAGCACTAAAATAGTTTTTTGTTTGTTTGGGTTTTCTGCTTTTTTGCTTGCTTAAGAAGATGATATGATGTGTCACTCAGCTGAAAATTCAGCAATGTCAAAAAAATAGATCCTAAACTGAACATCAGCAATTATTAACAAAGGAACTGAGAAATGAACAGCAGAAGTGCACCTTCTGATTGAAGCAAAATCCAGGGTATTGCATGCAGGTCTTTCAAAATAGATAAAATAGAGCTAGGAAGAGATGGAAAAAGCCGGTTAAATGCTGAACTTACGGAAATTCTGGTGTATGAATTAAAAGCTGTTTAACAGATGAGGGGAGAAGGAGAAGAGTCAATAATAACTTGTAAAAAGAAGCATTTTCCCAAAACAGAAGCTGCAGGGAGAAGGGCGCAAGCATAAAATTTAGTGTTTCTTTTAGAAGTTTAAAGGAGACTTTTTTTCCAACAGTATGCAGCAGTGTTTACTGCAAATCACTGGCACAAACATGTTTTCCATGATTACATAAATGGGTTAAAAACCCAAAATAGACAATCTTCTTGAAGGAAAGGGAGTAGGGATTATTACATGTAAGATGCATTGACGGGCATATGACCTCAAGTTCTCCAGAATATGTCTTATTAATTTTATTTGCCTGAAAGGAGTTTAATATGTACACAGGAAAAGAAAGCCTGATGGGTGCATATTGCCTATTTTTATGGGAATAGTAAGCATTTGTAGTGAATGATAGCATGGCATAAGACTGAAAAAGAGAGAACTCCTTCTCTAGGTTCTTTCTCCCAAAAGATGGCCTAAACCTAAATCAGGTACCCTGTAAAAAGAATTTATGGCCGGATTATATACATGTTATGTTAAATTGAAAACTGCAGGAGAATCAGAGGGAAAACATGTGTCACAATTATGTGAAGGAAGGGATATGAAGGGAATCCAAATACATTTTGGATTTTGAGGTCTCCACCCCTGCTACATTGCCATTGGTACTACTGATAATAAAATCCAACCAAATGCATTTTAAGAGGGACAGTTTAATGCCTATAGGAATTCCTTAGTCTATTAATAACAAATAAATCTTATACCAATTGCAGAAGATCTTCTGTTCATGCACAGGAAAAAAAATTGCTTTGTCCTGTCGATAGCTAACTTTCTTTCTGCTCTAATAACCTTCATATTACACACATAGTACTGGATTCATTCTGTCAGAGCAAGTGAAATATTCCCCAATTACTGCCTATGTCACCAGGGCCAAGAACAATGGCATAACTTCTCTGATGGAACTGAGAGAGTTTTGCAGAAACCTGCTTGGCCAGCAAGTGCTTTCTCTCTGTCTCGCTATAGCTTACTAAGCTCATTATGTAAAGATGCAGAATGATCTTAAGCTAAGAAATTTAAGACTGAACACTACAAAAAAATTCCTATGATGATGATTCTGTTAATTTCCTGAGAGAAATATGAAATGTGTGCTACTGGACTAGGTAAAAGATTGGTAAATGTGACCTGGGAACATCTGTCCATCTCTCTGGTATTGAAAAATGGGAAGATACCCCAAAGCATGTTCTTCATCTCTTATTTGTGTGATCACAAGAAGCCAATGGAATAATGCTCCTGAACCATTGTTCTTACATCCTGAACTATTGCAAAATGCATTTTTTTTTTTTTGTTGCCCGAATGAAGCCTCAGTGCCCATGTTACCACACAGTTGTCCATTGTTGTGGTAAATGCTAAAGGACATTAAGACAGTGGGGGGGAAAACAAGGCAGGCAGCAACAAAGCTCAGTGTAAACTGGACCTGCCTGATTTGCTAAGCCCAGCCTGCTCAGGAGAGCTTCTGCAGCTCCCTTGCTGCTCAGGGGAGGCAACATAACAAGAGAAAAAAAGGCTATGGGGTGGTATAAGCACAGCCTGAGTGAAAGCGAAAAGTAAGTGTTATGGTGGAGAATGTCTGCATCTTTTTCTGTTATGATTTTGGTGGCTAAGCACTTGCTCAGCAATGAGGGACATTTTGGAATTAATGGATGAACTCATCGTGCCTGCTTATACATGGAAATTCCAGTGGAAATTACCTGTAGGAAAGGAGTACAAGATGTCAGTGGTGGTCTGAAAAATTCAGAGACAGATAAAGACAAAAGTTTTGGGAAGGAAACTGCAAAGGAGAAAGTAATGTGGGTTGCTGTTTTGTGAGCGCCGAGTGGTGTGAAATGGCAAGTGGGTGTTACTGTGAGCCCAGATGCCCATGGTAGTGGGCATTGCTGTTCCTCCTGTGACTGTGAAACTCTTACTGTGGACATGTAACCAAGCCCACTAAGGTTCCTGCCATCTTGTTCTAGAATCTCGTGAATTAGGAGATGCAAAACTTCCAGAAAATATTTTAGTTGCAAGGTTTATTACAATGTTGAGAGTGTATTTAATTTTATCATTGCAGTAGATATTGTCCAAGTTTAGAAATGGCAAGGAAGGAAATCCCTTTTAGCAAATTTTCATGTCTTCTCTTCTTGAGGATTGGATAGAATTCTGCCACCCTCACCCTCGTACCTATTAGCATATCCTGGGAAATTAGTCTCGTACAGTCTGCTCTCCTCATCATATTTTTCCATTTCTTTGATGTAATATTTTTTCCCTTTATTCCCATGAGTATTATCTTCAAGCAAGTCATGAACTTTTATAATTTTTTTTTCAGTGCCACATATATATAATCAGATCTTAGCTATCTTAAGACATCTTGTTTACCGTGGCACAGTTTTCTGATGGTTTACAGTTCTGTAAATGAGAACACATGACTTGTTAAATCTGGCTTGATTTCTTCCTCTCAGATCAGTTTAGAATAATAGAAGTAAGCTGCTCATTTTGCATCCACTAGATACCTCATGGTAAGATAACACCAGGACTTTTTTAATTTGAAATTCATCGCTGTGTCAAGCAGAAAGATGCTTTTATTTAACACAGGAAAACAATTGGATGCCTGAGGCACCTGTGTTCTATTTTCTCATCTGTCATTAATTCACTGTGTCTTAAGCATTTCACTTAAACCAAGTGGTTTACACTCACTCAGCTAAATATACCTGAATAAGCAGAATGATTTTACAATGTTTTTAGTATATATAAAAAAAATTATGCTTGACCAGCAAGAGCTTTCATGCGAATTTAAATTCTTAACTATTCATTAATTTGAGAAGTTTAGAATGACAATGATTTTTCCCTTGATTTCAAATATGTTTCTTGGATATATAGAGGCTGCTTTATGAAATGCTTGGCTTTCTGAGGGGATATAACAACTTCAGATAAAAAAATCATCTAGAAATAAAATTCAGTAATATTCATGGAGAGGGAAAAGAATTTAGCATTTAGGAAAATGTTGGGAATTAGTAGGAATTAGCCATGGATTTATCTTCCTCCCTGTTCCATCTACCTCCCTCCTACAAAACCAGGAAGTCATATCCTGTTTCCTAATCCCTATGATTCTCATTAGTGATCAAGCTCACTGATGATTTTCTGCTCAGCGATGTTGAATATTGCACCAGAGCACCATGATCTGGACCTATTTCAGCCAATTCAATTATTCGCATTTGACCAATCCCATAAGCTTACAAAACAGCACAAGTTACAGGTTTTTTATAATGAAATCTAAAAATTTCTAAAACATATTTTTGGATCAGAGACTAGGCTTTGGACTGGGCTGAGACATTGGGTAATACATTCAGATTCTGCTTGCAACCTTAAAGCCTGCATGCATTTGAAAATATTTTCTAAGCTCAGCTATATTTTAAATGAGGATAGTGAAAGTCAAGAATATCTTTAAAGCTTGGATTCATTCTGCTGATATTACAAAAATATGAAATAAAAGCACCAAACTTGAATTACACTTGTGTCAAGAGAAGCCAGTTACTAAGTGCTGATCATACAACCTATGCTCTGGCTACCACAAACAGATGGGATTAAAAAGCCTCTATATAAACCCCAAGGAGCAGATGGATATGAGTACTCAGATCCTGTTTTCCCTGACCCATCAGCAATTTCTCATCTCCTACCATGAAATTAAACTGACATGACCTTTTGGGTTTGACCCACTCGTCTGCAAGTCACTAGCTGTATGCTGTGTCTTGAAAATGTTTTCTGGCATAGCAACAAGTGTTGCAAAGAAAGAAAAGAGTTTCTATAGGCAAGAATGTATAAAGCACATTTCTTTATATTATGTAAGCCTTTTTATATTGTTATCTCCAGATGGCAAGTTAAAATAGTCTAAAAAAACCTAAAACTGTAAAAAATGTCACTTTTATTTTGTTTATGTATTTTTTCTAGGGTTTTTTTTTACTACTTAAACTAGTCTATCAAGCCTCCTAGTTCATACAATTTACAAGATTAGATTGTCCAAGAGCAATGCAGATATGGCAGATATAGCTCCAGTGAAATGACTGTTAGAATCTGTTCCACAAAATAGATATAGTATATAACAGATAATGTATTTTCTTCTTAATCAAACCTAGTCCAAAACCCTAACTAGGGAATTTTCATTCTATTTTGTATCTATTTCTATGGTATCTGTCACTACATGTTTGATTTGTTATAATGAGGAGAGAAAATTTAATCTTATTCTTCCTGTGGACTTTAGAATAGGCGTCCCAAAACCACAAGCTGCTTCTTGTCCACTGCCCATAATATTTATTATTTTATCAGGAATCCCATCAAGAATAAGTCTTGTCCTTTTTTTCCAAGAACATCTATTTTAAGTAATCAGATCAAAGTATTTCTGCTGATTTTTCTTTCTAAAGTAAATATTTTTCTACTTTTTGGGTTTTCCTTACCTAAAATTTATTTAGTCTGAATTTATTAATCCTTCTGGGTCCATAGTGTTTGAAATATTTTCAAATCCTTCTTAACCTAATGGTATTGTCTACATCTTCATTCATTGTTTCCTGTTTCAAAAAAAAAAAATCTCCGAAAATTCCAGGAACTGTAAAGCTTACTTATTCAAGCCTAATAATTTCTTTGAAAACCACAATTGACCAATTACCACCTAGCAATTTTAACAAAGATCAAATTAGCATGTTCTACCTTTGAATACTTAATTACGTGTAGGCATCTTTGTGGTTTTTGTTAATTTCAGTGTAGACTGAGATAGTACTTCATGTACTTGTTACACAAATCATTTCTCTTTGAATTGGAGAATGAGTCTATTAGTCTGCCTCATTATGCAGTCTGAAGAGCATGGAAAGGAAACTTCTGAAAAAAAACCATAAACAGTCATGATTATATACTTATGATATGTCCCAATTATGTTATGTCAGACAAAAGGGATTTATGTCCTGAAGTTATATACATGTAAACTGGAGAAGTCTTACAGCTGAGCACACACCATCCCCATTCTGGATTTCATTATTTCCATAATGCCTTTGCAACATCAAACATGTACAGACAAAGTAAGCCTTATTGGCTCTTCATACTTTTGAAATGATCCTTCACAACCTGTTTTCTTCGAGTACATTCTGCCTTTCATGGCAAAGAGAGACTTCTTGTGACTTTTTTTTTTTCCCCCTGCTTCTGATTCATAAGCTAGATAATTTCTTCTGATTTACTCTTGACTGATCTTTAGTGTTGTTTGTACTCAGCTGGCAACTTACAAGTTAGCCAGTGACATGCTCAGGAGATGTGTGACCCAAACATCAGCATACAACAGAGTTATCCATTTCTGCCTCTTGGTGGGTAAAATTAGAACAATAACTCTTTTGCTTCTAAGAAACTTAGACAAACATTTGGGAGGATTTTTTGTCCTTAGCTACAGTCCACCTAAATTTAGTCATCAATCTTTAAGGAGTAGCACAAGGTATTTTATAGTAATATGCTGACAACATTTATCAGCTGATTCTAAATGTTTAGACAATTCTACATTGACTTGCTGTATTTCTGTAATACACTGTTGAAACTGAGGCAGTTTCAGTCAAAATATTGTGTAAAGAAAATGTGTTGCCTTCTAACTTTGTGAGTTAAAGCCCAGAGCTCTATAGAAAACCAATAAAAACTCATGGCATCGCTCTTTAATGACCTATTATTCTTCTATATTCCTAGTGTGTTCATATTTGAGTGAATGTGAAATAAAAGCACCATTTCTCAATACTGCTACCTCTGGTTGGTTGAGACCATTAGGTTTTTTTCCTGATTGATAATAAACCTGAAGGACACATTGACTGATACACCATGGTGTCAGATAAGGACAAGATTGAAGTCAGTAGGTAAGCAGCAACAAAGAAACATGATTTTTGTCTGAGAATCTCCAGAAAATTCATGTCCATTATTTCTGACTTAAACTTCCATAACCAGGAAGTTTCACATCTTTAAATGAGAATACTGATAAAAACCAAAAAAGAAAAACAAGCAAAAAATAAAAAAAATCAAAGAAATTTTGCATGTGTTAATGAGGCTGTGGAATGATCTCACATGATCTTGTGAAAGGGATGATTTATGTGTGGGAGGCCTAGGAAGTGCCAGGTTCTTGCTGTCCGCTTTATGGCTTTATTTACCTCACAACTAGTGTTTTCACTTCAGACTTGGCTTGTTATTCTTCTGCACTGATTATGTACTGTATAAACTGCAGGAGGAAATGATCTTTGATAGATGATTGCAATCAGGATGATAATATATAATTTTGATTAACCAAGAGAGTTTGATTAATTTTGATGTTAGAATTAGAGTAATCCTATGCTGGAAGAAAGAGCTGCTTGCTGTCATTTAAAAAGGGTAATAACATAGATTGTTTATTTACAAATCAGCCAAATACTGAGCTGCAGCTTTCCTAAATTTTATCAGGAGAAGGTAAATGAGACAGTGCTGTAAAGTGAATTCAATATCAGTGATGTATTTACAAGAATATATGTTGTATGTATTGTCTGTTTGCTGAGCTCTCTAGAATAACCCTCATTTATTTGTGTGTTTCATTTCTGAAAAGACTACAGTGACTATTATGTTCAATATCATTCTTTCTCCACTTTTGCCTGTGCTACCTGTGGTGCCATTTCCACAAAAGTCACACTAAGTGCAACACTGTGTGTTCTCCTCTTCATGATCTATTATGTACTGTATGCATGCATGAGAGTCAGTTTTAACTGGGAGTTGGTTCTCTGTATCCATTTTTGTAGATTTTTCTTGGAATTGTTGAGGATCATATTGCATATTTATTTCATTAATCCTTTTTTGGCATAATTCCATAATATGGTCTTTGTACACCTTTAATAAATAAGACAGTTATGTGTATTATGAAAGACCAGGAGAAATAGTATTGGGCAATGTACACTGCATTATGATGAAAAAAAATATTAAGGAAAGGAGTCCAGAAAGTCATGATGGGCTGCTGGCTATCATTAAAATCAAAACATGATCTTTGCATTCCTATTAATTTGAGAGCAACTAGTAGGATAAGTGGTTATTCAAATAAAACAGCAGAGGTCCCAAACTTTGGAGGTGACACAGATTGTGGTCAAGTAAAGGGCTACAATTTTAATTGCAGCATGTGTTAAACTCGCATTACAGATTGAATTTATTTCTCCTTTATTCTCCTGAATTAATTCTGTGACAATAATTAACTTTATTTAAAAGATCAATATTCCACTGCCAAGCAGAATCACATCCACTGTGACAGAAAAACACTTATTATGCATTTAATTCTGTTTTATTGATTTAGTTGCTATTTTCTACTGTAAATTTAACCAGAACTGCTAGGGTTACAGAGACTAGGAGAAGTGATAAAGATACCTTTCAATCACTTTCTGTGCATGCCTGGATGGATTCAGGACACAGAACATATGTTCTAAACCAGATAGACACAAAGTCTATTATAAAAACACAACCTAATACTCCCTTCTGGCCTCAGAGTTTGGTCTGGCATATAGACATTCTCATCTCTATTACACAGAGCTGGGAAAAGTGCACTGAAAATCTGTTATGGTAATATCAGAATTTGCAATTGCGGCTCATTGGAACACTGCTAAACGTTGTACTTTAAGGTTAGCATACAGTGATAAATAGAAGCATATTTTCACTGCTCCATACACAGCCAAAGAACACTGAAGGTTAAATACAAATTGAACCACAGACATGAGATATGACAAACATTACAAGTTTTATTACTGCTGTAATAAGGGTGAGGAGCATCCCAGTTAAAATAGATAAGAAACACTTCAAACAGGTGAGAAGTTGCTCCTAAGGATAAATTTTAGATTAATTTGCTCATAGCTTTTGGCTGCAACACAAGCATGCAAATACAGAGACTTGCAGCAAAAAAAAATGAGTCTGTGGTAGAAAAATTTAAAACCTAAGTAGTAAATTGTTATTATGAATTCTAAGGTATTGTTTTGAATGCCTCTTTGTGGCTTATTCTGTCTTGCTTATATTCCTGCCTGCCCTCAAGGGCATGATATGAGAATGGCTGCAACCAACATTCCCCTCAAACAAGGAGCTTTGGATTGCAAGGTTGCAGTCAATGCATTCACTCCTTAGAATTCTGTGAACCCTCAGAGGTGGTTTTCAGTATAAGCAAATAACACAGAATTCTAGGCTGATGAATACAACACATACATAAACCAAAGAACCAATTTCTAATTTAGATGCAAGAAAAAGTATCACATTTTTGTCCTGGTTTAAAAAAAACAAGAAACAAGTTCTACTGTTCAATTTTATGGTTTGTAGAAGTTAAAGGATATTTGAATCAGACTACATTAAAAATGCTAAAATTATGAGCTTAGAGACTGTGCAAGATAGAACAGTTTAAATACTTAAAAGCAAACTAGAACAGTTTAAATGCCTCACAACCCAGTATAGTTATACATAATTTGAAACTGAAAAATCTCTCTTAGCTCTTTTTGAACCAAAACAGTAAAGTTTGTGAGGGAGTTAAAAGCCAGCTTTAAGACAAATATCACTCAGTAGTAACCATATAATGAATTTGAAAACATTTCTCTCAAATTTGATCTGTAATAGCAGGAATTTTGAAGGGGGGGAAAAAACCCCACAAACAAAATAAGGCAAAACAGGCCTTTTTTTCTTTCCTTTTTTTTTTTCTTCAATTAAAAAAAAGAGCAACAAAACCAATAAATAGCAAACACACAAATAAAAAACTAAAAGGAATCCACAAACCAAAAAAAACACAGAACACCCATATTGTTGCAACTTAAAATAGAAGTACAATTTTGTTATGATTTTACTCTCAGTACCCAATTGCTGGTTCATATAAGCTACAAACCACCATGTTGCATTTTCTGCACATTCTGTTACAGCAGGAACTGAAGGCTGCTTTGGCAAGAAAATTTTCTACTGTTTGAAGAAGTTTCAACCCTTTCTTTTATGTCAGCTTTATTAACATATCGTGTCTCTGTGTAGCCAAAAAAACCTCATACAAAACCTTCAGGAGAAGGGATGGCTTGAAGGTTTTTTTAATAAAATTCATCTAATCACATTCAAGTTCATAACTGTCAAGGCAAGAATATGTTCATTTATTCTCTCTTGGCAGTTCAACAAAGTTCTAAACTTCCATTATTCTGTTGTGAATTTGAATATTTTAAAGGAAATAATTTTTATATGATATGGCACAATCAAGGTCTAAGCTTCCTTTGCTAATGCAATGAGCTGCCTTGTAATGTACAGAACTCAATGCAAACATTGACAGAGGCCTAAACTTATAGACTACCCACAGAGCATGGAAAGCTTTTTTCTAAGAATGCCCAAATGAGTTATAAAGGAATACTTTATTTTTATGGTCTCATGGAGGATTACATCTTTTTTGAAGCAGTATTATCTTGAATCAGTAAGTTTTGAATGTATGAAAGTACAGTAAGCTGAAGTTTATACTGAAAAAAGCAACTATTATTCAAATATGTCTTTTCTTCATCATTCATTCACTAAACAGTATTAACCTTGGTCTTAAAACTGTGGACTGCTTCCTCAATTTATTCAGGCAAATAGCCCTTTCAGGTTCTGGATGCAGTGTTAGACACAATTTATCCATTAAGGCATTCTTATTAAACTCTTGCCATTTAATATAGAGCTGGTGAACTTTTCCTCCTCTTACTACATTTTTCATCACAGTTTCTGAAATGAATATAATGTTGCACTATTGTCAGGGAGAGACCAGAACTGCAAATTCTGTTTTGGGTCTAAACAGTGGAAATGGTTTCAATACAGGTTTACTTTTTTTTGAGAAAACCATTGTTTTTAAATCTGTTTCTCTTGAAAGATAACAATGAGCTAATCCTGGCTTCTAGATCTTGCAGCATTGAGAAATCAGAATCAACTGGTTCCCACCTTGTACTGAAGTCCCAATCAGCAGTAAAAAACTTTGTAAAATTGCATAATTTTGTCACTATGAATGTTTGCTGCTCTGGCTGAATTCAGTACTAAAAATCAGTTTTAATGACCAAAATTTTCTTCCTCATATATGGACAAGGTACCTGCAATCATCTGAAATAGCTTCTTGTAGCTTAAAGGTGTTATAGTAATGGCTAAAATATTATGACATGAGAGGCGAGAAAGCTCAGGCTCTAAAAAGATTTATTTGAGAAAGCACCGGTGAAATAAGAGTTACCATTTCTTACACGTGCAGAACCGAGGGAAAGAGTTTTAGTTAGAACCTTGCTCAGAATGACACTTTATGCTGTAAGCTAATATCTGTGCCAGAACTGGGATGTGCAACCAGTACTCTCAAGGTTTCCTTTTGACATTTAAACCTCAAGGATAACCTCAATTTTATTCTATCCTATGCTAGAAGGATTTTATTTACTGGAAGCAAAGCCTTATTCTCCTGTTAAGGCTTAGGGCAGCTAGTGTGGTTTCACATTACAGAAGAGCAGTAGAATTTTTTTCATCTGTACAAAAAGGTACACACATTTTCCTTTGCATCCCAGAAATGCAGTGCAGACTCCTCATGGTGTTGCACTTCACTATAACATTTGGGGTGAGCTGGAAAGGAATCAGGAACATCGTTTGTGGTGTTACCTTGGTTGCCAGTTGACCACAGCCAGCAATGGAGCCTCAAACTGTCCCCTGCTCATTGCTTTCCCACCCCTCTGCCCTGCTTCACCCCAGCAGGATAGGGGAGAGCAAATGTGAGAAAAAAATTATGGTTCAAGATAAGGATGTTTTAATAAACAAAATAACAAAACTCAAGACATAATTCACCACCTTCCAAAAGTAGGTCAATGTCCAGCCACCTTCAATGAGATGGTTACTTTGAAAAGATCAGCCCCTATTTTTCTGCTCTGAAGATGAAATTGGAGATTATCACCAACAAACTCTGCCACCTTCCTTGTTTTTTGGGGGTTTTAGTATTTTTTTATTATTATTTTCCTCTGCCCCTCTAATCCTTTTCCAAAGGAATTATAATAATAAAATAAAATCTGACCTTATAAATTTCTTATTCAGTTTTACAGATCATGAGGTTTGAGCTATTCAGATAATGTCAGCAGCTGTTCTTAATATTTATTTTACCCATTGTGAACTGACCCTAAACTGAATGTTTATCACTAAGAAATAGAATGCTCTAATGAGTTTATTATCCATTGTTAAGCCTTTTCTTTCTGGAATTTGTTTTCATACAGATGCTTGAGAATCCTTTGCAATGAAGCAACTCAGAATGTACAGGAGGGATCAGTTTTGTTCTATTGGCTACTGTCATGGAAAATACTGTATTTTGGGTCCTTTGTAAGTGCAGGGAGGGTTGTACATGAAGGAGATTTTAACTTTTGCCATCTAGGACTACTTCACCTTGTTAGTTTAGCCACTTGACACAAGAACCTGAACATATTTACAGAGATGATAAAATTTAAATAACCATTCTTGGGGATGTTTAGATTTCTAGATTACTGACATCTAACTTAGCCTGAGAGTTTAAACAAGTTGCCTTCTCATTGTTCATTTTCCAAAAGACAGTAAAAAACCCATATATCTGACTGTCTTGACAGATGTCTACCTAAGGTATGTAAGTTTTTATGTTCTAAAGCTTTTATGGTCTAATGTAATTGGTTTTAATTAATTTCCTAAAATAGTTGGACACATTAGAATTTTCTTGGCCTAAAATTCGTGAGTGTTACAATTTTGTTTTCAAAATGTCATTTATTAACTTTGTCATAAAAATGTAGCTGTCAGTATACAGTGGACTTTAAGATACAAACCTGTTATTTTATGCTTACTGCCCAAAAACTCAGGCAAGAACAGCTAATATTTTCATAGCTTTACCTTAACATCTTTCTGTAGGTCTCCTTTGTGTCTCTCAAAATAATGATGCAAGAGGCTTTTGCCAGAGAGCAGCAAAAGTGGCTGCTGTGAGCAGAAAATTAAGGTGGGAGCCGAGGAGGAGAGCCAGGGCCAGTGCCCTCCCAGGTGAGGAGTGCAAACCCAGTGCACCTGACAAGAAGGGCAGGGCAGATCTGGAGATCAGCCAACATCTCAGTGCTCAAATCTGCACTGCTAGAGCAAATCTGAGCTCAGGCTCAAAGGTGAGCACAAACACAGCTGCCACTGGTAAGAATGAACCTTCATAAGGGTCAAGGGCGAAGGGCTGGGTTTGATGCTGCTCCCAAACCAGGACACTATGGGAGAATGTAGATAAGGCTTCTAATAGTTCTTCTGATGGCAGCATCTTCCAAGGTCTCACAGCTGCACCATATCAGACTAAGACCCAGAGGTGAAGAGATTGCCGGCTCTGCTGGTGCAGGTAGAGCCCTTACAGCCGTGAGATACAGTGTGTCTTATTTAGACAATGTAGAAGTGGTGAAGGCTTCTCATCTGTTTAGACAGATTTCAGGATCACTAGAGTGTTAGAGTAGTTTTGGCTGGCAGAAGGTGGGTGAGTGAAACTTTAAGGTAAGGTAATGTAGCTCAGAGGATGCAGCAGTAAGAGGTTCTTTGCTTCTTGCGCTCTCTTCAGCTGCTCTACTACATTGCTTGATCTGGGCTATTTGCTTTCAGCCTGGATTTAAATATGCCACTGTGAACAACTGAAGACTTTGTGCATTGAAAATGAGCAGCACCTGGTTATGCTGCATCATTTAGCAAAGCCATTTCTACTCAAAGATTACTTTCAGTTGTAAACACATGAAGAATTCATGAAGGAAGTGCTATGAAAAAAAAATTCTTCATGAAGATGTTATTCTGACAAGGCTCTGTACGCAATACTTAGTAGTTGCTTGCTTACATATAAAGTCTAACTTCAGTTTGTAAGTTCAGTGGATTTGGAGGTTAGTTGCTTTTTGTGTACAAGTATCAAAGAACTACTTTCTAAACAAAACCTTGCAGTATCAAATAAACTGTGAATTGCATTTGGTCTAATACTACATTTTTATTCCTTTTTTTTTTTAATTCATTGGAATGCAGTAACAGTACTGTGCCTTCAAATGCACAGTAAGTTCAGAACTCTTGCCTGGACCACAGGTGGCAGTGCATGTTTAAATATGAACATATCTAAGCATCTTGTGTCTGTATAGAAGGAAACTTGATTTTTGCTTGTTCTGGTTCAGCTAAAGGAGATCAAATATTATATTTCTTAGACTGTGTGAAGACAAACCTGAGTTGAAAAGTTTGGAATATGTGTACTAAAGTAACATTGCTGCACATGAGAATGTCCTAAGATAACTTTGATTGCAATAAGTGACACTGTAAAATAGGAAAAGGTTCTGTATGTTGTCTGTTCTGAGTTCTGATTTGCTTTTTTAGTTAATTAAAGTTAGACATGAATGGATTTATTTGTGGCCACATTCCTGCATGTGCCTGTAAGAGCTTAAGCATTTTTCTCATCTGCTTTGGGTTTGTTTATGTTTATCCTAGAAGTAGATAGTAATGGCTAACAGCTTTTAATATAACTGCCAGAGGCTGACTCAAGCTTTCAAGATTATGATATTCTAAATTAAGCTATGCTAGAAAAACTTAGGGAGCTATATGCAACCAGTAACAAAACATTATTTTTGTCATCTGTAACGCTTAAATAATACATCTGTGCTAACTAAATACTTCCATCATTGTAGCACCTTTTACTACAGGTGGTCTGATAAATTCTGAGATATAAAGTGGTTAAGATGTTCATAGCGAAATCACAAAATGGAAAAAAAGTACTAAGAGAAAAGCTTTTAGGCTTTATTTTTACATTTGAGATTCATCCTTCATTAGCAAGCAGCACCTAAGCATTCAGGAAGAGTGGTACAAGGCTTTCTTCCACCTGCTAATTTTCCTAAATGGCCAGAGGGCAATATGGAGGGAAGAGTGTTGAAAAAATTACGTAGCTACTACACCATTATCCCATATTCTTCCAGCTATAATTTACTATTTCTTTTTATAGTGTCCAAAAATAGAAGGAGAAAAAGTTACGTTTGCACATATGAAAATAGCTGTAGTAGAATTTCTTGTCTATAGAAGGAAAGGATCTTCAATTTCTTCAAAATACTTAAAAATCATTTTATTGCAAAAGGTTTTGTCTTTTCTTACATAAAGAGAGGCTGATTTTTTTCAAGTGTAAAGAGTATCTGGCTCATAAATCTTTATAAAATGCCATTATGACACTACTTTCTGACTCCAATGACTAGTTTATTAGAAAACTGAATTTTAAAAGAGTATAGTAAAGAGGTTTTGTACCTTTGTTATCTATTTAGGAAACATTTTTTTTTTCTCCTGGACATTTATACAGAAAAGTATAGTCCTCTTCTGTCCCTGTTTTGAAAGGTTAAAATAAAATGAATGATGATTAAAATAAAATGAGCAACTCTGCAAAGACCATTTTTAAGAGTCTTTCCTTAGTGTTCTCTTGATTAATTCCTTTTCCTTAAATATATGCATATATTATAGATTGGTATAAATGAATATATATGTATGTGTGTATATATATCTATAGGTTGAATACAGTATTACATTAAAACTCCTATCAATTCTGTGTACAATGTATTTATCAATTTACCTCCTTCAGAGAAAATATCTTATTAGAAAATGTACAATATGTCCTAGGACTCTATTTACCTTCTCCACAAAGCTTGACATTCAGCCACTGATTAACTGGTATCCTCAGGTTTTTTCTGGCTCTTCCACTTCCAATTCATCATCTCAGAAAAATACTTAAGCTGTATTGTCTTCAAGTGCTGAACTTTGACTACAATATCCCTACTTTTTTAACCTTTGTCCCTGTACTTTCAAGTCACCTCAAAGTTAACAAATTTTTGGGATTTTTGGGTTTTTTTTTTGCTAGATTTGTTTTGTTTTTCAGCAACAGTGCTGCTCCCGTTTTTAATCCTAATGTATTTTATTAGTACAGCTTGACTTTATGCAAACACCATTAATGAAAATGTGCTAAAAGAAAATCTCCCGATATAAAGATCTTGTGTAGATGGGGTGTTGTGTTGTTGTAGATGCTTAGGCACACCAAGTAGAAGAGTTATATGAACTTGTATGTAGCCACACTGTTATGTTGTGCAGAAAGTCTCCACAAATTCTGATGTGTATATTTCAAACAGTGTGCCATTAAAAACAGTAGATTTTTTTTTTTTTTTTTTGGCACTGGGAAAGGTTAAAAAAGTTAGAAATAACCAGTCCTAGTCTTCCATCTGCAAATAGTTGTGTGCAAGTTTAGGTGGTTTTGACCTCTACATACTGTTTTCCTAATTTTCACAACAGAATGCATATGCTAGCAAGGTAATATATGGAACTCTTCCATATGTGTGATAGAGATTTTATTGCAGCATTAAGTTACTCTTGCGGTATAAGATCATCTCTTTTGAACACTATGTACCTGTGAAATTATTTTCCTTCTACTCCAGAGTTTTTCTATGAACTAAGGAAATATTCCACATCTCCACAAATTGCTGGACTTTCACATAGTTATTCATATAATATTTTATATCATTAAGCTATAATTAAAAATGTAATTTCAGTTTTTAATGTGAAGGGTGCAATATAAAGCATTTGATATCACTTTTTAATTGAGAAAAGAATGGAATAGTCTGGCAATTAATAAATGTATCTGTAGAATTTGACCTAATGCTAGTGAGTGTACTTTACAATATTGAGATTTTAGAAATTCATTAGTGCTGAGCCCCACTTCAGATGGTATGAGAAAAGAATAGTCTTGACTCGTGCGAAGGGCTCAGATACTTGCATATATCTAAGAAACCTGCTTTAGGGGGTTCAGTCACATTTACATTTTATTCATATTGTCACATCATCAAAACCAAAAATGAAAAACTTTCCATTAGCTTGAACTTATGGCTTGGGGGTGTTTATTATTATTATTATTATTATATTTCTATTGATTATTGTAAATACAGAAGGAATGAGAAGCCACTACAGCCAAACAATTAGTGGTACATCTTGAAGGGAAGTTTGATAAAAAATTTCATAATGAAGGCCCAGTAGAAGAAAATTATATAATTGAAAAATATCTGCTAACATAGAATATTGTTTAGTTCCTTTTATTTTAAAAAATAAATTCAAATCTACTCAATGTAGAGACAGAATTTAGGTTGGTTTAGATTTCCTTCTACATTTTGAAATTGTTGGATCTTCACTCAGTAACAGTACTTTATTGTATTTCATTATTAATATTTCAGATTCCTAAATTCTGAATTATCTTCCTTTGGAAAACTAAAATAATTTTTTTTCTTTCATTCATCTTACAACTAAAATATTACATACATGCAGCAGACTAGAATGGTGCGCCACAAACCTCTGTGTTCATAGCTGTTAGAAAAGCTCATTCAGGCACCTACAAATCCACTTACATGAGTACCTAAAATTGCCATAATCCCCCAGCCTGTGCAAAAGCCTAAAACTTTAGCCCGTTGGCATCAGAAACTGTCCATTCTCCTACTTTATTAAGCTGAGAGGGCTCTGAGTGCTGTGTGGAGGTGGTTGGAGCACACTGATTGCACTGCTGCGGGATTCAGCGGAACACGCAGCTTGCCCTGTAATCGCTGTGCTGAGCTGCAGCCGCAGGAGCTGCTCCTGGTGATTGCATAGGTGCTGCTCCCTGGCTGGGGCCAGGCTGCCCGTGCCTCTCCAAAGGGCTGGCTAGGCAGGGAGGAGCACATCAACACTGCTGGCAGCTGGAGTAAACAGAAAAAGGCTTGGAATTGATATTTTAGCTGAAAAGCACCGTTGAAATGTGCAAAAACTGAGAATGTAATGGCTTCTAGTAATAATGAAATAAAAGTATCAGATATGCTTTTTCTTTCTAGAAATAATTTCCTAATGAAACCTCTTTGATTTAGTTAAGTGCCTTATACATGGTTACGGGCCTAATCATTAAAATGCAAGACTTCTCTCTCTACACTCATAGAGGTACTGTGGATACTGCATAGAAGCTCTGATGTTTCACTGATTAAATAAAAAGGAATAAAAAGTTATTTCATACACAGTTTTTGCTCTGTGTGCGAGTATTTTGCCCTGACATCCTAATTGTAACAAACATCATTAACGTCCCATTTCTAAAGCACAAATTTGACAACAAAAAATAGTAGGTATTGAACCAGGAATACAGTTTACTGTATTGTTATTTTTGTAATCTCTTGAAAAGAGGTAATTGGTGACTGAGCTCAAACAACTTTTACATTTCTAAAACCCAAAAAATATGAAGAGAAGACCAATGTCAAAGAAAATACTTCAAGGGTCAATGACTAGAACTCTTCTCCTGCAGGTTTTATAGTTCACTTCATGATTCAATGCAAGAGTGAAAAAGATCAGCACGAGGGGATATGGAAGACTTAAAAATACAGCATTTTTCTGGTCCAGCTTCATATACATTGTTAACTTTTTGGCCTGTTTATGCTTCTGTTGATAGAAGGCAGAGTTTCCCTGTGGCATCCTCCTTTATTTAAATATATACTACCTTTGAAGTTGTTTCCTCTGCTCAAACTTGTTCCCTCTCACCCTCTCTGCCCTTCAAGTGAGAAACAGTAATTCATTACACATAACTGTGATACACTATTGTGTATGCAAAGTAACTTCCCCTACCAGTGAAATTGCCTTCCATAGAGGTGTTTTCAGGGTAACTTTTTTTTGTGACAGAAGAAGAATACTCAACTAGCTAGAAAAACATTCTGTTGTTTAACATGCAATTTTAATATAGTAACAGCTTGCAGAAGGAGTGTTGTTTTCTAAAATGAGCTAGTTTTATCACTTTTTAGGGTCTAACTGTACTTTCCTACCTCATGAGATTCAGATGTGGTACCCCACCATATTGCCTATTATTTGTAATTCTTGTTCTGAATCTCAAAAACAGAGCATGGAGAATTCCATGGCTTTTAAGTCATGCCACTTTTGAAAATGCTAGCTCTGGCAGCTGAACTGCTCTGTTCTTTATTCCAGGGCTGGAATTTATTTATTATTTATTCTTCATTCCAGGGCTGGAAGTTGATACTGGGTAAAAGCTGGATGAAGGAGAAAGGATCACATCTCTCCTCTGTGTTGCTGACACAGGAACTGCAGAGCTGATAGCGGGGCAAAGGAAGTGATGGCACATTCTGTACTGGTAGGTTGATAAAGCTGCTCAGCTTCAAATTACAAAAAGTAAGTCTAATCTCCCCAAAACTGGTTTTCATCATTTTTTACCATCAAGTGTCCAGAAAACAACTGGTATCAGTCTGTATTTAGAATGGCAGCAATGCCCAGAGTCAAGGTGTGACAGTGAGGTGTGGGCTACTGTAACAGGAACATAAGTGAATGACTGAGAGTGAGGGATGCAACCAGCTGTCATCATCCTGCCTACATGCAGCACAGAAACACTGCTGTCTACCGGGGGATTTGTAAACTGCCGTCTCAGCCACTGAATACAAGGTAGTGATTTTCACCATACTGCTGAAATGAGAAGGAAGAAAAATTTCCTTTCCCAAATTTTCACGTAGCGTCACTGCCTCTGGAGAGAAGGTGGCAGGGACGGTGGTGTCTGAAATTCCTACCTCTCTTCCAGGAGAACACAAATTCTGCTTCTCATTGTTGGAGTGTCACTTAACAGTGAAAACTTTTCAGCTGCACTTTGTATGCTTCCACTGCCTTTAAATGATAATCGATGTCAATTGCCAGTTCATTACAAAGCTTTTTCATGGATCATCAGAAATGCAGTACCTGAGGGGATGGCCTTTCTTTTTCCACTGAAAACCAATTGTACCTGCTATTTACTTTGAGGTACAGAAATGTAGTCTACAAACTAGCAGACCAAAACAATTATTGCATCAGACTCTAATTATTTCTGTTGGGAAATCTTAGTTTCTCCATGGGCATAAAATTCTCTAATGATCTTTAGCAAGAAAGAATTTAGCAATGACAGTCTATCAAAAGGAACAACATGTTTAGATCTATGGAGGTTTTTTGCTTTACATCATGAATCTCAAATAAAGGAAGAATATTGCCCTCTCTTTCAAACTCATGCCATCCTCAAAAATAATTACAAGTACTCAATTGTGAAAATTGGATACCTTTACTAAGAACAGTTTTCTGCTTAATACATTTTGCATAGCTTGGTGGGTTTCTCGATTGTGAGGGGTGAATTTTTTGTTCATTTGTAATTCTGTTATTTTTCTAGGAGATTTATAATTTGTTTATGTATTAATTGTCTTGATGAAAATTGAGGTAAATTCCTTAAACTGTGCCTTTGAGCAGCCAAGAAGTTCAGATGAAGTCAGGAAAAGAAACCAAGGTGCCTTTATGAACAGGCTATGTTGTTGTCCCCATATTGTAAATCAAACCAGTTCTATGATTTACTCCAGCTTACACAGTATGAGTCAATTCACTGTGGAGTTGTCTAGCAGTGAAGTGCTCAGTCATGGTTACAAAATACCTGCTCCAGCCTTGGGTATTTTTGAGAGATTCAGGTGTTGATAGTTTGAGATTGTTCTGCTAGTTCATTGATATATGAGGAACTGAAGCTCACTGTGAGAAATTCCCAAGCTGGGGGACCTAAAACTCTTTGGGTTTTTGTGTCTTGTTTTGTTTTTCTGGTGTAAGAGCAAATCTGTGTCTCAGATACTGTACATATTCATTTATCACAACAGAGGTCTGAGGTTTAGGAAGTCTAGACTCTGAGAAAGAAAATATTCCTGTTCTATGGCAGGTTTATGAAACAAGCACGTTGTCATGCATTATTACTGAAGTATGCTTTAGTTCAACACGAACACCATAACGCAGGCCACTCACTCAAATATATCAATGGATAGAGCTGTTGTTTTCCAACTGCAGCCCTCTTTTTAAAAAAAATCCCCCTTGTTTCTGAGATTCTGAAGTAGAAAGTAGCTGTGCCAATAATTGGAGCAGAATAAAATTTAAAGAAGTAAAAATTCATATATTTTCCTTATTTCTTCTTCCCCCTCCTTTTTTTTTTTTTCTCTCAAGGCAGGAAGAAAGTGAAATTGGGTATTATTAAGCAAAGGACATAGTGAGTCTTGGCTGTTAAAGGGTTCAAAATTAAACCTCTGCTTTAAATACGGGATATTGCAAATGCCTGTCTTTTATGCTCTTTTCACAGTGTAAATTCTTCCTTCTGACTACTTACCACATGTTCTTCTATTAAGCCAGAGCTATGTATTTCTTTCTTAAGAAATATATGTAAATACATACATGTCAATTGAAAAATATCAGCAGTGGGGTTTTATGTTAATTTTAGTTTTCCTTTGGTTTCTTTTTTTAGTGGTGGGGGTGTCGGTGGTTTTAGGGATTTTTGTTGTTGTTCTTTTGTTTGTTTGAGGTTCTTTAAAGAAACAGTCTTAAAACTTGGATGAGAAATAAAATTTGAATTTCATAGAAGCACATGGTTGTACTTGTATGTGGAGTATAGAGTGTATGAAAAAACTTTGCTGAAAGCAGTTTTAGTAAAAGTCAAATGACAAGACTGAAATAAACAGGGCAGGAGACTTCTCCTTTTAATGCATTTATTAAAAGCGATCAGCTCAGGATGGGGCGGCTCAATGGGTCTGCAGTCTCCCGTCGTCTCTCCCAGGGTGATGCTGAGGAGGAGGACATGAGCAGCTTTGTCCACTGGAGCAGAGCTGGGGGGTCCAGTCCTCGTGGGAGCCTTTGTGGGCATGTCGACCCCAGGTCATGTCCGAGCCGCGATCCTCCTTTGGGTCTTGGTGTTGGGACGACTCTCCAGCCCAGGGTGAGGGGCCATGAGCATTTCTGCAGTGCTCAGCACACTGCGCCCCACATCCAGACACCACTCCAGTTTCTCAAATCTATATTTACTCGTTGTTTTAGGGGTCTCTTCGGTACGCCTGGAGCAGTGGCTTCCTATTGCATGCTGGTTCCAAAGTTATTTTGCATACTTCCCCCTGGTCTCAAAGAACTATTAATGACAATTATTTGTAATTATCATAACAAACAAAGCTAGCACAGTAGTTTGACTAGTTTTCGTAACTTTTCCTCTTCACAAAAAAATAGGCAGATTTTTGTTTATAACAAAGATTATGAAATTTCTTCTTAGTTTTTGATCTGTGTAATGAGTGGTAATTCAAATTGTATTTTTAATCACTGAATTTTGAAGTGTTTGTTCTCTAGGCATCTCCTAATGGTAGTTATGTCGTATAATTCCCTGTGGATAAATAATGAAAGCTTTATATGTCACCATAAACCACAGTTTAAGAAATAACAAAGAGCAGTTGAAAATCTAGAAAGCAGATATAAGGGCAACATGAAATGAGCAGCAGATATTAGTTGTAGTTTTATAAAATTAAATTATATTCCATGTGTTAGCAGTGACTTTTCGAAGCCAATTGCTCAAGGTACCAGATAAACTGAAAATCTATAAAAACCTCACTTGAATTGCTCTGGTTTTAAATGGTGCTTTTCAAGGGGACTCTCCTAATACTTCAAGCCCTGTAATGATTTTCTTCACAGTCCTCAACAAATTAGCCTGTTCTTTTGATAAGTAATCAATGGTTCTTACATGTACTGTACAAATAGAAAAAGAAATGCCATTGGATTACTGGAAAGGTGGTTGCTGTTTGGGGATTTTTTGTTTGTATTTTTTCCACTCCCTTTAAAAAACCTAAAATCACGATAGCAGGATTCCCTTTAGTTTATGAATTCATTTCATTACTCATCAAAATACCTAGAAAAGCATCAGCTTGTATTCCTTGGGATATTTAACATGGTTCTGCTTTCAGCAGCACCGTCACAGGCGTGCAGAACTTTGGCGTAGTCGTTAGAATGTGCTGCTTGACAGATCACCTGTGTGGGCTGTGCCAAATGAGATATCTCTGGTTATGCCAATCTATGAGTTAGAAAATGCCTGAACACTGCACAGAGATCCCTGTGAACTCAATGAATGCTTTCTACTTGTTCATACAAAGTATTCATATTGATACATCCTGCACGCAATTGCAGATAACCCTTGGAAAATGCATTCTGCTCTGCTTTTTCTTCCCACTCTTCTAATCTCACTGGGCCTCTATGTTCTTCTCCAATATATTCTTGCCTCCTGGTGACTGCAGTCTTGGCCTCTGTCTTTGGTCAGAACTGCAAAGCTGTGATTGTGGACCTGAATAAAATGCTGCAGCCCAAAGGTGATGGTTATTTGCATTTCCAGATTTGAGGTACCTCCTAAGATGTCTCTACCCTGCTTCCATTTCAGTTATTGCTTCTATGGTACTTGTGAGTTAATGAAAATAAATGCAGAAAGCGAACAATATATTCAGGAGACAAGAAAATAGTGTGAATTCTACAAGGTGTTATTGTAGCTTTTTTGTTCTTTATTTTCAATTCTGCCATTAATGAGGTTTGATATTCCCTCTAGGCAACAACTTGACATAAATCAAAAGAGTTTTAATCACTCCAAGAGAGACGATTGATTAGCGCAACTTTTTCTTTAATTCCATGTGTGTTCATTTAGAATTTAATGTGAATTTTTATTTTAATTACTTAATGTTTAACTGGCTTTAGAGGAAGGCAATGAGAACACTAGAAATCAATATTTGCTTTACATGTATACAGCACACACAGTTGTGAGCAATCCTTTAGCTTCATTTTCAAGATTTTTATTAGATAAAATGTATTTAATATTTTGCCATAATTAATTTTTCTTCTTTAAGGGCAATTTGAAATGGAATTTTTAGCTTCAGTGAACTAAATTGCAAAACCTGGGACAAAGTCTGAGGTCTCTTTTTTAAGTACTTCTATATGCTACAATAGTGTAATTAGAGGACAGAACTCTTTCTCATAAACCGGTAAATGTTCTAAGAAAACAATTTAAAACATGCACACAGCTACCCACACGTACACACGTATATATATCTGTGTGTATACAGTAATGTCTGACGTCTGCTTCTAAAGATGGATCGTTGTGAGTGAGATTTGGAAACCTCTGTAAAGAACTCACTGTGGCAGGATGTTCTAACCATAAATGACTTTTAAAATAATATATTAGATGTGTTTCTTAAACCTAGTATTTTGTTAAGGAAATATAGTGAACATTGGTCCAGAGCTGCAAAGAATGTTAAATTTATGGGGTATTGAGCTGGAATTTAAGAGTTTTAGGCTTTGATTTTTGGTTTCTTAATGTAATTTTTGTATTTTTTCTGCACTAGAACCAGTAGTTCGTTTATTCGTCAACATAAACAGTACTTAATAAGTCACTGATCCATTTTTTACTTTATATTCTAGCTCTGAAGGAACTTATATTTTTTTTTGTGCCTAATTCTCATCTTCTAATGATTTAATTTCATTAGAAATATGACTAATGAAACTCAGGAATGTGTATTTCATATTTGTAGACAACTATCAGTTCAAATGAAAGAGTTCGTCTTCTTACTTCCAAATTATGTATGAGGAGCTTTATTTATCTGATAGTAGTTGAGATAATTAGAAAAAAATATATTTTTCTCTAAGCAACATTAGCCATGTGACTTTTCAACAGTGGACTAGTCAATTGGGTCAAAAAGATTTTACCTGAATTGTTAGTTGGGAAAAAAACTTCCAAGGAGAAGCACTGGATGGACAGTTATTTTGGCAGATATCAATAAAAATGAAAATTTATAAAGGAGGAAAACCTCACCATACATCAGTGTCAACACTAGCATGGAAGTCCATAGTTCATGTGGAAGAGTGTAGAAAGCAAGGTTGGTTTTGAGAGTGAAAGAGTTTGTATCTGTCCTCAAAAACTGAATTTACAAGTAAACACCATTGGCAATTCATGGTGAAGTCACCTTAACTCCAAATTAATTCATCTTGATTAATGTTGCTATGATGAATATCAAAGACATTACAAATGATTAACCTATTTATTGCAGCATCTTGCAACCTAGAATAATGTTTTATAGAACTGGCACGAGCGTTGTGCATCTGTCTTTGCTATTTATGTAGACCTAGATGCAGAATAATTTATAGGACAACTGCTATAGTTCTAAAAATGTCGACTTCATGAGCTTAGCTGTTTCCATGCCTGATTGCAAATTCACTGGCACGTGCCAACAGGATTAGTGAATGCCAGATGTGTTTCTCTTTCTTTGTTTTGTAGGCATGTGGTGTTGTGTATCAATATATTCTTTCTCCTGACTGCTCAGAAGTGGTGAGCTTAACTTACATGCTTTTGGTGTCTTTTCCAAGGGTCATATATTAAAAGAAAAAAAAAGGGTATGTACTAACCACCTTTATTCCCATTGCTCAGTATTGGACTTCAAAAGATACTTTACCCTCTTTGAAGTTATCTAACCCACTCAGTAGAACAACTAGATACAGAAAAAGTTAGATATACATACAACTCTACAAGTTTGAAACCCTAAGGTACTATTTTATATGATGTCAAAATTTAAATTATTTCTCAAAAGCTCCAGTTAGTGGAGAAAAAAGTGTTTTTTCAATTGTAATAATACCTAGAAACAACTGACTTTTTTCCTTTTCTGGGAGATCATACAAATATTAAAGACTTACATCCATCAACAGGTTTCTAATGGAAATTAGTCCAAGAAACATAATTTTACTAAAAGAAGTAGATGTGAAGAACAAAATATTTTTCTCTCTGTTATTTTGGAAAGAAAGGCTTATGAGAATTTGACATAGAAACAAGCAAACCTTATTTGTGAATAAAATAATAATTCAGGAAAAAAGCTAAAAAATGTCTGATCACAAAGATGAACTCTAATTATCACAATGAAATTGTTTGTGTTGGACATCAGGAAGAACATGACACATATTTTGGTTTACCATTTCTATAATAAAATGTATTTGGGAGGTGAGGAAGTAGTGCCATAAAGCAGAGAAATAAGCAGAAATATTCTCTAGACAACTGTGAAAGTTTAAGGTCAGGGAGGGTTGCTTGTTTTTTTGTTTCTTAATGCAGGATGCTGTATTTGGGAAACAGTAATAAAAAGGATTACTTATTTTCTTTCTTCAGCTTTAACTCAAGCACAAAATAATAGCATGTTAGAGATAATGTGTGTTCTATTAAACAATTACATTGCTTTACAGTGGGAGGAATTTTATATTTACATGTGCAGTTTTAAGGATTTAATCTGCTAAGGCCTGATGTTTTAAATCTGCAGTCTAAATTATTCAGGAAAAACAAATTCATGAAAGACTGTAGAGCTCATTAGTGTCCTTGGGTTCATCCTTGCTGTATTGGGTGAATAATCCCTTCACACTACTCCCACAAACCCCCCAACACTGGATTGAGAAAGCACAGAAGACACTGAAATTTCTTTCTGTTATGGCATTATTATGCTACTGAAAGAAGCATGAAGGTAATCCATGTCTCAGAGGTGTCTCAAAGCATTAATGTTCCTGTAGTTCCTCCTCCTGTAGCCTCACTGTTTTAGGAGAGGATTTTTTTAATAACTTACCAGTAGATTTTTTTTGGGGGGGAGGAGAGGGGTAAGGGGTGGGACACAGTAATGGAACATTTTAATAATGTGAAATGAAAGATTCCCTGACCCACCTCAGGATCAGCTGTGCCATATGCACTGTGTACATTTTCAGCAACAAAAACTTTAAGTGAAAAGTAAATAAGGAACATGAAGGTTCTTTTCATTCACTTCTTTCACCCATTAGATTGCCTTTTGGTAATTCTCACTTTAAGGAGGTCTATAACCCACACTTCCCATTTCACTTACGTGTCTGTACTGTAGCAGGGAAGGGGAGGCACTGGGAGGACAACTGAGAGATGGTACAGGATTGTGTCCAGATTTCAATAAGAGTGGCCTGGCAACAAATGCTTTCCTAAATTGACTCCTTTAATAAAAAATAATTAGAAGAGAAATAAACATAGTGAGCAAAGGCTGCATTATTTCAAAGGGTAAGCATCTCCAATTTGTGCAGAATCAGGCAAATCCTGGTTGGATTTTCCCATGGTGTGCTGTACAAAGTAGATGCTGTCCACAGAGAAAAGCTGTCCCTTGGGGTTACTATTGTGAGCTATTTATACAATTACCTTACAAGAAATCTATTCCTAAATTATCTTCTAAGAACCTCTGGCTGCCCTTTAAAATAAAGGTATGGTCATGGCAGGTACCAGATGGGAGATGCCTGTTGGCTCCTCTCTTACAGTGAGCTGACTGAGGGGTTACTCTGCAGCCAAAATATTTGTGCAGCTCATTACAAGCCTGAAGCCACCCTGCATGTGCAGCCCAGCACAGACCTGCCCATGCTCGGGTTTTTCTTTATGTGGATCAGCAGCTCTTAAACCTGCAACAGTCTTCCAGTCAGGATCTATACTGTGTCCACTGTTATGGGAGTAAAACTTTGTCAATACTGTAAAAACAGAAAGGTGAAAATATGTGGGATTTGGGTAACTCTAAAGTTGGCACGTGTGCTGGGACAATGTGTAGTGCTCACAGGACCTGATCTCATTCTGAATAGGCCACCAGTCCTGTAGAGACATAGGCAGACAAAGCTGGAGAACAATCGTGATAACTGAATGTGTTCTAGAGTGCAGAAGAATAGAATAAAAAGTTTACTTTTCTGTAAGCAAATTTTTCTGCCTTCAAAAAAGGAGCTGTAAAAGGTAGTAGGAAAGAAAGCTGTTTAGTTCATATTATATTTGTCCTACAGGACTTTGCAACCTCTCATTGACAGCTTCTCCTATTAAATCTTTGTCTAACATGCTTTTTGGAAAATTCTTCATCATAAAAATCTGTAAACCAGAAGGTGCTTTGTGAGATAGATATAGCAGACGCAGAGCTTGCTTTTGTTTGCATAAGGTTTGTGTCCTTTTCAGTCATTACTGCTGGAGGTAGAGGCACATGGTGTGATTCTTAGGGATGTCCTCTGCAGGGCCAGGAGTTAGACTGCAATGATCCTTGTGGGTCCCTTCCAACTCAGAATATTCTTTCACTCTATGATACAATTGTTTACTGTAAGAATATGGGCATCTCAGGAAAATGGACCATTTTAAAGAGCTTTTGCTGAGATATACATTAAGATAGGCACTATTTTAGAACTTGTTTAATTTTAAAATTTTTTAATCAATGGAAATATGCCCTATGCAAAGTAATGATCTTTATTTTTTTGTTTACTTCTGATTCATCTTTTGATGAATCTGAATGTATTCCTGTTTGAACGGGAGTTTCTTTTGAAAACAATATTGAATAAAAATACACAATTACAAGAAATTCACCTTAACAACAGCCAGTTTTTCTAATAGCTAATTTGCACTTTAAACAAGGGGGATTTTGGTCTAGTCTGTATTAATCAATCTACACTAAGTGATAACCACTGAACAAAAGATAACCTGGTTGCTTGCTACGAGATCATGGAGCCCTCTCTTACTTTTCATTTCCAAATTTATGTTCTTTTTAGGATGCTGCAGCAGCTCCTTGAGCTTCTTTTATTGTAAAGTTCTCTTCTCATTATCAACATTCGCTCTGATTTATTAACAACATTGTTACTGCACTAGTCAACAAGTGTCAAATGAAAGATTATATGTTCCCTTTAATCTTACTCAGTGTCCTCCTTTTTGCCTATTCAAGGATACCATTTGTTGGTTTTGGCACAGCATAGCACTGAGAGTTTATTTATCATTCTCTGTGAGTCCTTTTCAGAATCACTGTTTCTCGTAGCAAATTTTACCATGGTAGGTTTTGTGAATCAGAACCTTTTTTATAATTATTTCTGTTACGTGACCTCAAATATGAATGTGTTATAACTTCCATTTATTAGTCTGCTATGTTTAGCTTTCCAAGGGAATCTGAAGAAAGGTCCTGAGAGCCAACATCCTCTAATACTTTTGCTTGTACAAATACTAATGCTAATACTCTCAATCAACAAGAAGTTTTCTCCCATATTTCTCAGGCATCATCCCAGAAACCTCTTTTGACTTCAGCCAAATTTGATACCTGGAGCTTCAGTGCAACATTGATAGAAGCCAGAAAATCTGCTAACCTATTTCTGGCAATAATCCACCCCGTATACTAAAAAATCTAGTCAGCAGGTGGCATGGCCAATAAGGATTAGATTTGCAAGAATAAAATGGGTGGTGATAAGGACCTGGCACCCACAAGGCAAGTGCTTGGATGCAATCTATTTCAGGTTTGCTTTAATTATTAGCAATAAATGAAGCTGAAATTTTTGATGATACCATGTGACTCTGATAAAACATGTTATTTAAGATGAAAAAAAGTTCTAAATTTTCCTACTTTTTCAGTAACCTGCGGATAATCATAACTATAGGGATTTAACATTATAATAATGTAAATCTTCCCAAGACCTATTGATAATATAGACTAGAATATATTCTTATAAATAGGGAATTCCAAATTACATCCAAATGATATCTTTATATCCACTTTAGGTGAATAAGTGTAACATCATTTCCCTCACATTTCTTTCTTCTAGTTCTTACATAACGTACATTAAGTTTAAGCATTTTGTCTGAATACTTGGAGCTATTTACTTAATGTGCTTGATTCTCATATGCTGTGGACCAAGTAATTGATTTTCTAGGTGAATCTTTTCACTGGTCTATTCCATTCACGCAACTGAAATGGTAAAAATGTCTGCAGCCTCTGTAATGAAAGATGCTAATGGCTGGATAGCTTCTGAGCATTAGAGTCTCCTCACACTAATGTCACCTTCACATCTCTCATACTGCTGGAAATTACTGACTGACAGGCAATCTCCATTTCCATGTGACCTTTTGAGTATTTTCCTTTTTCCTTGAATCATAAGTACTGATATTCCTCAAGCTAGTCAGAGATTCCCAGGACTGAAGTTGATCAATAGAGTTATTGTTACAATCAGTCTGTGTGTTATCAAATTCATCTCCTTCTGGTAAAGTTTAGGTCTCCTACTCTTCCCTCCCACTGACTGGTAGAGCTATACCTGGGGTAACCCTCCATCCCGAGCATGTACTTGAGCTAGCAAAAGTCTTTCAGCACTGAAGCAGGAGAGTTTGGGTCTTGCCGGAGTTTTGCTGTTGTTATGAAGGGAGGCACTGAAGGCATGTGACAGACACTGGTATTTGCATGCACAGCAGTTTTTCAGTCTAATTCTGCAAATATCTATGTAATAGAAATTCCAAGAAACCACAGTGTGGCTCAAAAATAGGAATATAGAAATACATTCATTCCTCATAAAATTAGATATGATGGTGCCCAAGGCAGCATTTCATTTGCAGGTTTTTTTAATGTTCTCTGAGGGTGAAATTTTTCCAAGAGATCCAAGGTGCTTTTATCTTACTTTTCAAGTATTTAAAGCAACACCTACATCGCCTTGCATGTGTTCTTCTACAGTCTTATATGGTATATGTCTATTTCTTCCCTAAACCCTATCTTTGTAAATTTTTCTTTGTACACACTAATAATTAGATTACCTAAAACAAAACATTTCACTAGCTGCATCCATATATGGCCAAGGTACATCACCTTCTCACAGCTCTGGTGTTTGGTGTTGTGGTTTCGTGCCTCATTTCTTCTATTCCTTGCAGTTTTAAGGGATATAAATGGCGTAAGTCAGTAACAACATGAAACAGGGTAGGTGGACAGAGAAAGAGGGCAGAATTGTGCCAATCTAAGACACAAAAACCTGCTAGTACAGTGTTCTTATTTACTGAATTATACAGATTGCATTAACATTTTATTGTGTCCTTTTGGTAGTTGTCTTAGATGACCATTTCTATTTTTAATTATACTACTAAACCCCCATCGGCTTTGGGGCAAATTAATGATGTTCAGTAATATGATTATATTTTGTTACTTCCTGTAAAAGAAATCACGCTAGCCAATTTTGAAATGTCAGGGTAGGAATTCACCTTTCCTGGTCATGTGTGCTACAGAGCATAATTTATCTCTTGGATATTTGCAGGTTTAAAAGTGTATTGTTTAAAAATAAGTTAATTTTTTATATCTCTTCTGTGATCAGTGGAGAGATCTCTACTGATCTTAAATACTTGGGATGAGCTGGAATATTCAATATTCCTCAAACAGTCTGGAACTACCCATTTCACATCACCAATTAGAAAGGGAGCCAAAGCACACAGCTGTCATTTATCCAACTAACCTTCACAGAGCTAATATCCTTTCTTACTGTGAAAGATTTTGGGCTTTTTTTTCTTCTGGAAAGCTAAATCTACCATGATCTATATCAGCTGTTTTGGATAAGTGGATAAGTGAGAGGATTGTAGTTTGTCAGTGTTAGAGATGCTGATTTTCCTATTGAGCTTGTAAGCGATTTTCATTTCCTTAATTACTGTTCTAATATAGTTTTTTTGTTTTTCACCTGAAGAAAACAGTGTTTTGAAAACCCCCAAATCTTTCTAGTGGTTCTCTAGAAGACACCTTATCCTCCTCTGGTATGGTTGGTGATTTAAGCATGCTTATCTCCAATAGTCATAGTGTAGCCAACACGTCTTGTTAGCAGTGCAGAATTCACAAAGGCACAATGTGCAAAAATAAAGTGCTGGTGACACCCTCTTAAACTATTGAGATAGTATGAGATAACAAATAATTGACTTAGCCAAATATTTGACATCGCATATACAAATGAACTAGTTTATCATGACTAGTCCTGCTGTGTTTTCAGAGCAATGAATAATAATTATTTTGAAAGCAATTAAATGTCGAGGCATAATTTTAGTATTGACTATTTTCTCTCCAAACACAGTTAAAAACTTTTGCTTTGCTGCTTGTGATAAAACCAGGATGCTGTTTCATGCTGGATGCTCTTTACCACTTAATTTCAGCAACTTCATTGAATCTTTGTTAGCGCATGATGTGCAATGAGGAGAAAAAAATTTCCTTTCTTTAAAATGTTTTAGACATGTCTCTTATCACCATTTTACTATTTTTCTTGGTGTTTAACCCAGTCTTTTAAAGGTGTGAAGCTCAATAAGTTCAATTATTATACATGCCCAACATCAGTTATCAATAATTGAAGTCCATGTTTGTATAACAAAGAGTGAATATTCCAAGGCATAAACTTCTAAAGTCTGATTAATTCTCTTCACCTTTTCTAGAGTTGCAGCCTAATCTGTGCAAAGTCTGATTCACTAGATTTGGACCCTTTTCAGTTCTTTAATATCCTCCTCTTCTAGCCAAATCCTAAGAGCATAGCCTTTGAGATCTTTGAACATTTCAGGAAGTTTGGGAGTGCTGTTTTGATAATAAATGAAAATTCATCCTCCTAAACTAACCCAAGTGCTGAATAACCAGTGCACTTGTTATGGACTTTCTATTGCCTGCTTTACTTGCTAATTGACTTTGGGGTCCATTAGCACAGCTTGGCAGACCTACATAATAGTATATTAATAGATAATACATAATATTATATTAACTGATAATAAAATAGGTGAGTTGAAGCACATTCAGAATGGCTCAAGATCAGCGTTTGGATGATTTTGGAAGTTTGGTCTTCACATCTGTTATATATATACTAATTTCTTTAAAGTTTTAAGAAGCTTTAAGTACCTCAAATGTTTCTTCAACAAAAGTAATTGATTATTTTAATTTTAAAACAGACTAAAATGCAGATAAATTTATTTTAATAACATTTCAGATACCATTTAGACAAATTAATTAGGCATTTTCTGAATTCCAGATTTTGGGCATCTCCGATAAGAGCTAAAAATAGAAGTCAAGAAACCATTTTCCTATATAATGAAATAATTAGTACTTCTGTAATAATTGTGTCATAATACTGCTGCTGCTGAAAATGATCTGCCAAACCTTTCTTTTTTTTCCTGAAGCTTCAGAATGAATGGTTTGTCTCAAACAAACAAACAAAGTTATTCATTCCACAGGCTATAAGAAACAGCTGTGATTAATATATCTTCTGCAGCTCCCAGTAGCTGCATATAAAATTCCAGGGAAAAGCAAAAAAGTCTTAATGCCTGAGGTGCTGTCAAAAACAAGGTCCTTTGAGGGGATCAAATGAGCTTGATAATAACTGAGGAAATCTGTTTCTGACTGGAGTAGAAGAAGCAACAATGGAGAGTGCAAAGATGAGAGAAAGAGTATTACTGATTTTCATACTACTTTTATTCCCTTTTTGTTGAAGTTTCAATCCTGAGTTTGCACCTCTTTCTCTTTGTATATACATGTCTGTTATGGGGGGCACTTGTGATGGACTTTTTAAATCTTTTTAAGATCAGTAGGTTTTTATTTTGTAGTAATGCATTTTTGGCCAGCTATCAGCTTGATGCACCAACTGGTGAAGGCCAAGTGTGAACTTGCTTGCCAACAGAGCTTATGTATTTCTGTCAATTTTTGTCTGCTGAAAACACTCCTTTCTGCAGCAGCCAGCAACAGCAAGAGAAGAAGCCAAGAATCAGTGATCGTATCTTTCTTTCCAAATTGTATCATGTTGCACAGTTAGAACCTGGAGGGGAGGAAGATGATGTATCTCCATTTTTAAAAGACACTGAGATTTAGTTATTTTAGTTTTATTTCTGATTATTTAAAAATTTATAAGCAGAAGGCAAACTTCATTGTTACGAACATGATGACAAACAAATCACAATTTGAACACACTGAAGTGGATGTTTTTCTTTGCCTCCCAATAAACCATTGATATTAGATTTAAAGCTTTGAAATATCAGCTTTGCAAAGTTAGAAAATATTCTCATCCAATTATCACAGAGTAGATTGAGGTATGTCCTACCCAAATGTAAAAATATAAGATGAAGCTCTGAATTTGGATGAAACAGTTTGAAAATATGCACGTATGAAAAGAGATTTATCTAAATCCACAGAAACATTTCCACACATTTCTGTGAATTAGGACCTCTGTATCTGGTGTCCTCAAGAAGCCATTTTGTGTCATAACACCTGTTATAGATGTTACTTCTTAGGAAAGCTGTCTTCTAAATATGAGATGAAGAATAAATATGTGTTATTTAATACTGATGACAAGAAAGTTGCTAATTTTTCTCTTTATTCTGGAAAGTTGGATTTTTTGACTTTCAAGAAAACAAGCAGGTTAGGTTGACCCCCCTTAAATTAGTTATATTTTCACATTGTTTACAGTATATCCATTAAATTCTAAAGGAACTTAAAGAAAAGATAAAGTAGCAGTAGAAAATTACTAATCTTTTGATTTTGAAGCAATTTGTCCTAAGTATTGCCTAGAAACTGTAAAATATGGGTTTATCTTCCTGTTTTTATCTGAGATGGTGTAGGCCAATCCTCATCCCAGAGAATTAAGTGATGTGAGATGAGGCTGTTTTCCATCCCTCCACTTTCAAGCCATGCTTCTGAGCAGTCAGGACTGCAGGTTTGCTGGGACTCAGTGTTCTCATGGGAGCTGGGGCTCATAGTCCATTTGACAGTCTCCTTTGAGAGTTTTTGTCCTCTTCCCAGTTTTATGTGTTTTACCTAATAACAATTTAATGCAAACACATAATTGAGACTCTAGAATTTAAGGTGGTCAGATGAGATTTTTACACTTAAGTTTTATAGCTCTCCATGAAAAACCAAGCTACAGTCTAGTGCTTCCCCTGGGCCCAATTAATCTTGGTTTCCTTTTTAGCAAGTGAACAACTCCAACAAGAGAGCTGCATACAGGTTGTTTGTAATGGTCCTCTCAGGGGAGGTAGGAGATGCAGGTTCAACTCTCCTGGGCAGGAAAGAAAACAACCTAAAAATCTGCTACATCCTACGCACACTTGAACTGCCTAACAGCTATAAAAAGGTCAAAACCATCACTAACAATTTCCTTCTTAAAGAACTTATGCAGAAATTGCCTGGCTTCATGATCTTGCTAATGATTACATATGAGCTAAGAACTAAGATAATTAGCCAAGTCAAAGCTACTGCAGTTAGAAGCAAGATGGAAGCATAATTCTGGGTGGTAAATCTTAATACTTACCTTAACTAGGTATTTCAGCATTTTTATTTTATTTTAAAAATTCCATACAGGTCCTATTCTTGGCTAATACATATGTTTAAATAAAAAGAAATGGTGAAATGAAGTTATAATTTAACCAGCTGCACTCATTTTAAATCTATGCACTTGAACTTATTTAAATCTTCAGAAAACATTTCTGTGATAATGTAGTCCTGTACACTATAATGGGTATGGATGTAGAGGCTCTAAGAAAACTATGCAGTGAAATTTTTATTCTATAAGCCAAAAAAAAAAAAAAAAAAAGAAGAGGAAAGAAGGAAAAAAAAAAGGAAAAGGTCGTCTCCTCAGTCCCAATGGAAAATACTGAAAAGCTCAATGTTGAATATTTACATGTAAATCAAAATTTGGAAACTTTTGCCCTTCTCAAAAGGTGCATAAGTCTAAATAATTCATTAGCACAATTCAGTTATTAAGATTTATTTACTAGTAGGGAAAACACTTTTACAGCATTACTAACTGGAGGGCCACATCTGAAATTAGATAGATGTGGGATAATAATCATTAGTGCTCACTTGGTTAGGAGTCTAAAACAACATGCATATATAAGTGACAGATACAGGAGAACTAAAACATGAGTTATGAGCAGAAGCAGAGTACATGCAAATGCTGTAATTTTCATTAAGAGCAGATTAATACAAATATTTTAACTGCTGTTGTTCTTAAAGCAAGAAAAAGTGCTGCTAAACATTTGAAGAAAACAATTTTTAGATAAATTAACTTTCCAACTAATATATATCGTTGCTTTCTAATTTCTATTGCCAACTGTTTAGCAGCATGCTGTTTATTGCTTATCATAAATAACAATATTTTACTAATAGCTTTTTAATGAGCAATAAATAATTGCTTTATTAATACAAAGTGCTATAATTTGTTGTATTCTTGGATCCATTCCTCTGCTGCTTGCTATGCAAATACTTTTTTAAAAAGTAGTGTTTGAATTATTTTTAAAAATGCAAGCAATTCTGAGCTATCTGATAGATATTTCCTGACAGACTGATACTTTAAAGACATGAAGAATGATGCAAGTTCTTCCAGTTTATGACTTTGCTTTATCAAATTGCTTACTATTTCTTGTTGGTGTTTTTTTTTTCCCACTGAATTTAGACTTTATTTGCCACATTCATTTGAACAGAAATAAAAACAAAGAAAAAGGTCAAAATATCTACTTATTAGGTCAATTCTCAATGGATGCTTCACTTGCATAAAAATTACCATTCCATGAAAATTATTAAGTGTAGGGGGAGAAATCACAGATCAAAATTCATAAAGTTTTGATGTAATTACCAAATATCTGTGAAAAGAAATTCAAGATGAAATTTCTGTTATCACAAGGAAAAACACAGAACATTAAACAAAGCACTTAACCAACATGTTGAATTTATTCTTTTTTTCCCTTCTCCATTGTGTCCCTCTCCATTTTCAATCAGTCCTACCTGCAAAATAGGGCCCAATCACTTTTCATTTTGTGCACAATTCCACTAATTTTTCCTCCAGTACATGAACACGATTAGGAAGATTTCATATCCTTTAACTGCAGTTAAAATACTGGTTGAGTGAAAGCTGAGAATAAATGAAATAAATGTTTCAGATTTAAGTCCATGAATAGGATTTTCTCCCTAAAGTAGAGGAGAATCTGGCATATTTTATGTGAAATTAAACTTGAAATTCCAGTGGTCTTAACTGCTACACAATTTTTGACTAAGCTCTGTGCAAAGATAACAATCTTTCTTATGGGAATATATTTTAAGGTACACTTAAGATGTAGGTATAGAATTCTCTTCTGTTTTAAGCTCTGAAAACATCATATAAGATGCACATTTGTGCTGTAGTTATATTAGTATTGTCTTGTTAAATTGGTAGCTGTCCTCAGTAGTACAGAATAATGGCATGCAAAATTTTGTGTGTATTCTTATTTTCTGAGGAGATACTTGTCTCCTATGGGACTTCATTTTCCAGTATTTTTATGCCTATAGAATTCTTCTGTCTCTAGATAAATTCTCCTTGTGACACCAAATGCCAATTTGGGAGTGAATGTAAGCCTATGATGATAATTCTGGTTTTGTTTAGGGGCCTTCTGTGGATGTTTTTCCACCTGCTCATTTATGGTTTTTTTGGTTGTTGTTGATGTGTAAAATAATATACCATTTTCTTTTTGTTTCTAATAGAATGCCCTTGATCTCACCCTAAATTATATTGTAGAAAATGAAGTTTCTTCTGCTGACTGAAATCTCCTGGTCTATATTGACACAAGTCTATATATTTAAACTACCCTCTGGGGTGCACAGGAATTTTGACAGATTTACTGAGTGAAGCCCCTGATTCTGCCAGCTGTTTAGTATCTTGCTTTAGCTAAATAAAAACAAAGTCCAATGGAGGGCCATAGAGGTGACTAAGAGACTAAAATATCTCTCTTATGAAGAGAGACCGCAGGAGCTGGGCCTGTTTAGTCCAGAGAATTCTGAGGGGGGGGGTCGGTCTAATTAATACATATAAATATCTCAAATTCAGGTGCCAAGGGGATGGTGCATCCAGTTCTTGTGGTGTGAAAATCTCGCTGATGCAAATACTGACAAAGTATGGCATGTATATCAATAGATGTCTACATTAAGAAATTTACATGCTTTATTTCAAAACATGGCAGTATGTGAAGAGAGATCCACTCCAGGAAGATGATCTGCAAATCCCAATATATGAACTATGGTTTCTTATATTTTAGGTGAGTACCCTAACTATCATTGGGTATTTGTATTTAAGTATATCCTATCAAACATTCTTCAGCAAAAATTCTGCTCAGCATATGAAATAAAGTGATGCAGCCCAAGAAAAATAAAGCAACTCTTAATATCCTGCAAATACTTAGTGATCAGAAAACTATTTTCTACGTGTTTTCTTATCATTCTTCTTATTATTGCCCTCAGAGATGTCTTAGAAGAATGTTGCTTTAGAACATGCAATTCAAATTCTCTGTGCATTCCTAGCACGCCTCTGTGATTGCCAAGGTACTGTCACAGATGGGCAAAATGCCAGACTGCAGTGCAGGGAGCAGAGGAAGCAACGTGAGGCCAAATATTCAGACTTCTAAAGTTCAGGATATTTACTGAATTGACGCCTTTTTTTTTTTAACGTCTCTAACCACAAAATACATAGCACCTGGAGGGGAAAAGAACATAAGTGATTATATCAATGTTTATCCTGGTGTCAAGAAGTGGTGTTTTATTTATTTAAATTTTCACACAATCTCTTTTCCAATTATTTAGTTTAGATTGCTGGTGTCAATGAGTAAAACATGAGAAACTGGAGCACTATTATGTCATTATCAGATTAATTTAGATGTTTAATGATAAATATTCAATTATATTGCACCTTCACTTCCCCCTCTTCCAATTTAATCTTGTCTCTAAAAGTAGATAAAGTTAAGTTTATTGGCATCTCACTTCTGAGAGTACTCTGCAAATATAATTTCCCTCAATACAGAGTGAAATTAGATCACCCACATGGCTTCACTGAGTATTTGATTGAGATAATTTGATTTTAGATTGTTAGTTTTAATATAGAATATCTTGTTTTTGTATTAAAATTGTATTATTATTAAATAGTAGGACACAAACAGAATAGTGGAAACTATTCCTGGATTTCCTATGTGAAAGTATAATTTCAACACCTGGCATGCAGAATTTAGATCGTCTTTTCCAGAATCTTTCATGTGACTTTTTCAAGCATTCTAAAAAAGGGCATCTTAGCTCTTTAACTGAGATACCATACATTCTACATATATTATCATGTTTGTTCAACAATAACGGTGTTAAAATTCCAGGCATGCAAGATTCTTTAATCATCAGCTCAAACCTTTCTAATTGGAATATTCTAATTAAAATAATTAGTCCCTCTCCTGAAGGGCTAATGCATTGATCTGTATTACTTCTATATAAAGCCTTGAACTAACGCCCTTTCCAAGATGAAGACCTACCAATAATAAAAGACCAAGAATTAAATGCTGATTAAAGAGGTTTCTAGTTCTGCATGTAATTTTATTAGCAGGTGTTTGTATTAATAATATTCTGCTGTTATTGTATCTTTCATGTCCACAACCTGCTCTGTATCTGTATCTACCTAATGGCTCATGACGTGTCTTTTTTATTTGATGCACAGAAGTGTGTCATAATGTGGATGCCTCTCATTTTCTTTCTCCTCCTTCTCTTTCTGCCCAAAAGAAATCTCACTGGCCTGAAGGAGAATTTCTGAAATGGAAAGTGTCAGGAGAAAATTTCAGACTGAACAGTTATTGTTTGGGAACTGAAAACTATACAGCTAATGTTAGGCAAATTTAATTAAAGACAGAGCTTGCCCTTCAGCATTTGTGTACTGTGGGCTGAGCCACCATCTGTGGAAGGTTACATTTCAACTCACTGCACATATATTAAATCAAGTAATAATTAATAAAACAGCTGTAATATTGGGGTGTGGGGGTGGGTGGGTTTCTCTCTGCCTCTCCAAAAGTAGTTGGACATGAAAATGTTCCAGAAAAAAAAAAGGGGGGGGAGTATTCAAACCTGCTCAGCTCTGCTCATTGTTTTTACAGCATCTGAACATCAGAGAATGCTGATTTGTGCATGCTGAACACTCTTCTAACAGCATATTTATAAATGTCTTTATCTAAATGTCAACATCAATTTCAGTGAAACATTTTTTTGATTTTTAAGTCTTAACCCTGGGATTCTGGTATCTTGTGTCTATTTTTGTTTTTCTGCAGACTTGCTTCCTGGCTTGCGCTCACTCTTTTGAACAAAATGTTTAGAAACTTCATCTATATTCCTAAATTCAAGGATAAGCAACTCACAGTAGAGTTTCCAAAAAGACTTACAGACCTGAATCTTCTTTAATGAACCTGGAAAATATTCTACAACATCAAAAGTCAGCACTTATAAAGGGAGAAGGGTAAACTTTCTTTTCTATATTTTTCCAGGATATCACAGGACACTCTACTTTACTAAGGAAAGTAAAAAATGCTTTAATTTTTCTTGATAGACAACTTGTTGGCCAATCTCTTTTTCCAGATTGTCAGTATACCTGAAGCAGATGTGTTTTTTCCAACTAAAAATTATTTTAAAACAGAATGCTTTTATGCTATGAAATACACCCTTTTCTTAAATTCAATGAAGTAGTATTGCAAACAATAATTTCTATTAGTAAGAGCAGCCAGTACAATAGGACTCTACTGCAACAAAGCAACCATGATGGAATTTGTCTTTAAAATCTGAATAGTAATTCTGCTGTTTGAAAAGGAACACTGCCACCCTCTGTGCACACATTAGCTAGAGAATCTAAGATGAAAAAAGCCAGTGTATCTTTCCCATACCCAATCAGAAGCACACAGTAGAGGAAAAGCAGCAGAATGAAAGCAACTCAGGTCAGAGAAAGATTGAATATAAATAAAATGTGGGAAAATGTGAAACAGAGGTTTTTTACATCTAATTCCACCAAAAGCAAGAAAAATTTAGCTTCTGTCTTTCATTCTGAATCTACTCTATTTGTCCTTGTGTAATGCCTTAAATATTGTACTGTAGGGTTTCCTTGCAAAATTATGGAGAGGATTCCATGTAAATCTGCAAGAGAATTCAACAGAAAAATTCAGATTCTGCTCACTTACAGCTACAGGTGGAAGGATTCTTTCCAGGGCCAACAAATCATCAGTGTTTAAAATGGTATAGTAGCAGCTGAAACAAATTTCTTCAACTTTACTGAATTCTATTTTTTCAAATTACATCACTTTACTGTTCCTTGTGTTGAGACAGTAGGAAAACACCCTGAGTGCTATTGAAATTAATGCAAAGTGCAGACTGTGCAGAGGGACTGTCATGCTGGCGATACCTGGGTAATTAGTGAATCTTAAATGCACTGAGTCCAATAATATGCTTCTGATTGGAAGTGAACAAAACAAATTCATATTTTTTTAATTCTGTGGCAAAGTATTAACAAGCCTCTGAAGCGTTTAGGAGCCTAAACTTCAATTGGCATGGTTAATACCTGTACTGTTCTTTGAATATTTGTATCTATACAATTTAGAAGAAAAAAGAAATTATAGATAATAGTTACCTTAGATACTTTGCCATGGTCATAAACAACCACTTGTCCTCTGATGTCCCAGAATCAGTATTATGCTGTGAATATCTAGTAAGAGGCATCTTTAGAAATGCCTTTCTTTATGCTTTAATACACAGTTTGGCAGTAGCCTTGCAGAAGGAAGAAATCAGAATACCTTACATAAGAGCAAACATATGAACACAAAAATAAAATATTCCATGTAGGAAAATTTTCATATATAGGCCATTATTAAAATCAAAACTGAAGGACACTTAGAACCGTAATTAAACTTTCAATACCCTTGAATGAGAAAACCACAAACTCATAGGATCAATATTTTCTGGTAAAAATATTTTAAAAATTTCTTTCATGATTTCTTTTATGCACTGGCTTGATGTGTCTAGACCTTACTTGTAGAGATATATGGTGATAAGTTTTAATTTAGAAACAAAAATTGTTTTGAAATGAAAGCTTGACAGAGCTAATTCCAAGAGGAAAACACTATAATCTCCCCTATATGAGTGGAGATTTTTCTTAGTAAGAGTTTAATGTTATTCTTATTAGAATTTTAAAATTCTTAAAATGAAAGCTTGATAGGGCAAAATTAGGTTTTGTTAAACATTTTATGGAAAAAATGTTTCTTCCCTGTCATGACGGAATTGTTAAAGAAACCCCTTGTGGACCTTTAAGACAGTTTTTTATAGAGTACGCCTAGAAAAGGTGTGCTAAATTGAATTCTTTTCTCATGTGAAAAGAGAATTTCTCAAATGGGAATAAATCTATGTGGTGCATGGCATTTTTACAAGAATGAGCTGAAATCCCCTGCCATTAGGAGAACAAGACTTACACAGAACCACATCTGCTTCAGACAGTCCAATTTTGCAAAATTTAAAAAAATACATAGATAACAGCAGAGCAATAGAGTAACTTGTAGAAGCATAAAATCTAGGGCAAATATGCCTTCACTGAGATTAAAGGTGGCATTCATGATTAGCTCTGAAGTTATGCTACAGAAATCTGTGTTGTCGCAGCTAGAGTTCTCTTCTGTCAGGGGCACAGGCACAGTGTTCTCTTACATCCTCCCAGCTGGAAACTTCTTCCAGGAAGGAGGAGATGAACAGAAGGAGCAAATGACTGGCTGTGTGCACGATGCCACACTCAGGGCTTTGGATTCTGTGATCTGGGATATACCTTAGATAGTCCAGACATATTGACCTTGGATGGGTCATGCCTGATGAAGTGGAATAAGATTGTTCTAGATTTTACCTGGCTGGGTTTATTAGCAGGACTTTAAACTAGATTTGGTCAGGGAAGAGGATGTTTTTCTGAGTGTCAGAGAGGAAGAAGGAATCAAGAGGGAAATACCTGTAAATTGTCCCAAAGGAGTTAAAAGAGGGCTCCTCCCATGAAGTGAAGAGGTCCATTTCCCAGCTGGAGTGCCTCTGCACCAGCACACACAGAAGGTGGAGCCCCTGCCCTGGGGGCTCAGGGGAGTTGCAGGTAGGTCCTATAGGTCTCTTCCAACCCACACCATGATCCTAATCACACCATTGTAAATCTGTCTATTTATATCAGTATTTCTGCAGGATTTTTCTTCTGAAGTATGACAAATATTAGAAGCTCCTCAACCCACAGTTCTGCAATTGGAAAGTTGTAGTGCATTAATAACTGAATTCTGTTTAGTGGTGACACTGCTGTCGTTACACAGGGGAGTTTTGACTCATGGTTGTCCATGAATTGGCATCTATTTTAGCAGCACATGTTCTCCAGTGTGGTAGCTCATCTCCCCTGTCTGTGTGCTGTCATTTTGTTACCATTTCAACACGAAGGCTACAAAAGACATGACTAGATCCCTTTGTGCATCTGGGAGCAATACTATATAGCAATAGTTCTGTTAATAGAACATATTTTCTATTAATTTGTTTTCATTTTTAGCACATGTAACTATATTTAAAATATGACAGCAATAAAAGAGGAAGAAGAATAATTTAATATGGGTAAAAGTGCAGCTTAATCAGAAATGAAAATCATCATATTGAAATCACAGGTGGATAAAGGCAGTGCTTATTGCTTCCTTTATTCTAGTTTAAATAATTTATCAGCTCTGTATCCTATTTATTGATTCTCTGAGCATGTTGAAGGAAAAGGAATTGAAAATATTTGATGCACTTTCCTCCATTTTTATCAAATTCATGATATGTAATTGATTCATTATTTCAATACTAAGAGCAAATAATGTTTGCTCCTTCTCCCTGATGGAAAGACTACAGAGTACATCAGTACATTTATTTAGGAAACCTGACATTTTTTCAGAAGATGATTATTTCTTCAGATAAGACATGGAATTTGTACCATGTTTTAACCTAGATTGAATCTTCAGGAACATGGTGATTATGTTCTGCCACAGTAGGCAAGATATTGCAATTCCAAATCAGAGCTAGCTTTTCTTTACTGCAAAATAGAATTATTATATCTTTTTTCTTCCCTTGAATTACCTCATTATTATTTGCTAGACCTGCAAATACACTAATGTGTGACAAAGTATCAAAATAACAAACAAAAACCCACAAAAATTGCTCCCACACTTCTTATCTCTTCTGATCTTTATAGGCTGTTTGATTATTTTTTAGCTTTTCCTAAGAGAGAGTTCATCATACTCTTCCCTAACAGAGGACATGCCTAAGATAGTGGTGCAGAGGAGATGACATGGTTCTTATTATCCTTTATTTCCTCAGCAGTGTCTTAAAGAGAATCACAGTCAATTTATCAGGTTGCTGTCTCCAAGAATTGGACTTTAACCTAACTACCTTCTTCAAAATGACATTTCGGTTTTTTAAGGTCTCTATTTACATATAAGCATCTTGTCTGTCTTAACGAACATAAGCCTTCTGCGACCACAGAACTGCATGCTTTTGCTTTGAAATTGTTCCAGAATTCCAATTGTGACAGAAGAATTCCCATGCAAACAAAGAAAAAAATCCAGATTAAGGGAGAAGTTTAAAAAAAAATATATATTAGTTTAGTGTCTTTACAAGATTTGAACATTGATATAACAGAAAAAAATTCTTATTGTATTCACTGTTGCTAAAGTAAAAGTTTTCAGGTGGGAATCAAATCCTTGAATATTAACTATCAATTGCATTGATTGTAAAGGAATTACTCTGACTTACACTGGCTGGAGATGTCATCCCAATTATTTCAACAGAAATGGGGTAGGTCTCTCATCATCACCACAGAGTAGCAATTTTTCTGTTTCTGTCACAGTTTACCAAACTAGAAGAATAATAATACTGTCCATCTTACAGATACAGGGAGAAGAGTCCTAGTTCTCTTATGCAGAACTTCTAGCAGCTTTGAGTGTATTATGCATGTATCACCATCACCATAACAACAGAAACAAATTAAGGTAGGTAGCATTGTGGAACTTTTCTCTGTCTGAGGGAAACACAAGGCATATTTCAGAGGATAAAGCCTTGGCAGCCAAAAAAAAACCCCAAAAATTCTACATCTACTCAGACGTTACTTGAACCAACAGGAGACTCAGTTATTAGCTGAGGCAAGTTTACACTTGGAAGACCTGAAAAGTGGCTTATTTTTAAGCCACTTTATTGGGCCCCCAATACTGTAAATTGCAGCACTGTGCATGAAGTGCCAATTTAGCTTCAAAGAAACCAGGTATCACATCAAAAGCACCGTTGTCATAGCAGCACAGCAATTGGCACAGAAAAAAATAAAATCCTGGTAAGTAGCTTATTTCAAGGTAAGAAGAGCACAAAGGAGTCTTTCTGTGCTGCCCTGCTGTACACTGAGGAGATGCCTTTTGGTTTGGGTCAATACTATAACTGAGAGTGTTTTCTGTGGTACTGGGGGTCTGGAGGGGGACGGAGACAGTAACCTTTTTGTGACACCTTCTCATTCCCTTCACATACTTGATGTGCTTTGTATAAGAAAAAGTTGGAATTTGAGTATTTGCATTTCAAGATGTAATGTTTCACTTCCTGGAACATTTTGGTACAGAGAGAAAAATTTCTTCTGTTAAAGTCTATTTCCTCTAGTATTTGTTATTCTGTAGTTTTACTGTTTAAGACTCCTTACAGTTCTAACTCAGATTTTCCATCAATAAACACCAAATAACATGTGTTGGAAGTAATTATATAAGCTTTTTCTCACCCCTAGATTCTTCTGAAATGAAATCTTTCAGATATCCTCTCAGGGCAGATTTGTTCCTTTTATCTCTAAACAGTGCCAAGCAGCTGGGGCACAGACCAAAGACTGAATATAAGCATGTTTCTTATTGCATTGTCTAAACAATGTATAAAACTTCGACATTCACATGTCATAGATAGAAATAGATATGTGCTAGTTTGATATCGCCATTTAAGTATATTGTATAAAGATCTGCTCCAGCTACATTGAAATATAAGATTTCAAGACCCATATACAAGCTTTGGGTGCTGTAGAATACTATGGATCATATTGACTGCCCTTGGGAAGGTATGCAAAAAAATTTCAGTCAGGTAACAATCCTTTTCCTGCTATTTTGTAGATTAGAAGTGTACCTGTATTTTTTTTCAACTAGTTCAATTAATTCAAATTTAGATTTTCTCACAAGAAATAATAAATTTAAACTGTGGCAAACTTCTCTGAAATATCCTTCTAACATGCGAAATGTCAATAATGAAAATAAGTTGGTATGGTCTTAATTCCAGTGAGGTTGAACTAAGTCAGTAGTACACCATCACTAAAGACTCAAATTATACATCAGATGATTTAAACATACAAATGGCAAGTTCAGCTCTAATTTTCTCTTTTATTAAAAAAATCCAGAACCCAAAACCCCCACAAAACAAAAACAAAAAAAAGCATACCTTTTTTATTCTGCTTTCTCATTTTCAAGGATAAACAAACTCCCCTTCTTTACCTCCCTATGCATCTCTGCCATCATGGAATTAAAAAAAAAAATCCAATAAGAATAAAAATAAACCAGATAAAACTACATCTATTGCTTCTCAGAGATTTCAATGTCAGTATAAGAGTTACAGACTGAACAGTATAGTTCATGTAAAATGAACAGAACAGTAAATGCTAACTTCAATTTTTAGCTTCCTTCTCCCACATTCTTTTTTCATACACTTTTTATACCTGAAAAAGAGGTATAAAAAGGAGAGAAACCACAGCTGTGTCTTTTTATTAGGGGCACTCTATTTTTATTCAATTTGTATGAAAAGAGAAGTAAAATCTTCATGTCACTCAAATAATTTCACTAGCCAAACTACACACTCATAAATGTCAATCCTTCTGACAAAATTTTTAAAGCACCTTTTCATTTTGTTTAATGTAATTTGTATTTTATGGAGCCTTACAACTATAAAAAGTACAGGCAGTTCCTATTACTGAATCTCAGTGATTTTTTAAGTTAATGAATTCTTACAGCAGTAACCTCTTTACAAGACTGGAATTTTTCCTCAATATCAGTATGTGTTTCTTTTCTGCTTGCTTATATAGTGAATTTTCAACAAATAATATTCAAGGAGCTTTTCTTGTTGATTAAAATAAATTGGGACATGACTATTAATTTCTCTGAATAAGGATGTGACTGCAAATTCTTTCAGGTGACAACATTTTGAGCAGCATGAACCTTCTAAATTATTTCTTCATTAATAACTAAGAAAGAGGAAATGGTGTGCAGATCTGTTAGATTTGACATTATCAACTTGCTGACTGATTTTGAGTGGCATTTGCAGCATGTTCCAGGAAACTTCTCATCACTTGAGTATTTTTTACTCAAAACTTGCTTTGTTAGAATTACCCTTTTTTGAACTGGATTGCAACTGGCCCAAGGGCTCTCAGGAAACAAACAGGGCCCATTGCATGAGTTGAACTAGCTGGATCTTTGTGTAATAGAGGAGCTTGTACGGCTTCTGTATCTTGTTTGCCCCTCAGGGATTAAAGATGTAAGAAGAATGAGGAGAGATGGATCTATTACTTCTAACAGCCAAATCACTGAAATTAGTTGTGTTTTGAAAATGATTGTTAATTTTTGTGTGTGGCAGAGGGTTCCAGAGGAAGTTAGTTCCTGGCTTAGGATTTGAGGATCATGCCCCAAGTTGTTGAATCTCAGCTATTTGCAGAGAGAGAAGGTGTGTGGTCAGTTATCTAGTAAATACATTTAAAACGTTTCGAAAACCACAAGTGAGAGATGATTCTGTTACCTTGGGTAGACATAAATGCAATGCTCTTCACTTTCTTTTTCTAACTGCAATATTTATTGTGTGGGCCACCCATAACATTTTTAAACACCCGGCAAATCACTGTTAATATTTATATTATGCTACATACACATAATTCAGCTCAAAATGTTATCAACACATCTTGCCCTGGGTGGGCTTTAGCCTGCCAGAAAGGTTAATGCTTGTTCCATAGTCATGGATAAGTAATTTTACCTCATGGAAAAGGAATATCACCCAAAATGGAAGGGTTCAGGGTGCAATGAAATCTAGGTCAGTCCAATGAATGCAGTGAATTGAAGTGTTAGATTCATCTCATCAGTACCATCTCTATGGTACTGATGTGAGACAAAGGAGAAATGCATTTGCTGCACAGGGTAATTTAGGAATACAGGATAACGTTGCTGGTGATAAACACCTCAGAATGCAAGCCTCCATCTCAGCCCATGATGGCTGCAGCAAGGACATTAAATGGGACAATCGGGTCACAGAACCCCAATTATCTCATGGCTCTTGTTTATCTCAGTATGGATTTTCTACCTCACAAACTTCAACTCTGTGTCTTGCTTATTCTAAATTGTTTGCTATCTGCACATTTTGGTTGGATCCTATAGAGTTTGAGAACACAAATATTTTTCTCAGAATTAATCTCTAAATTACTACATGGAAAAAAAATCTCAAATTTACTACATAGAAAGATAATGTCACTATGAAAAGAAAGAGATATATGATTTAGGAGTAGGTCCTTTGAGAAAAGGGGGGGTTTTTTATGAGTCGGATATTTCAGACCACAGAATAAGTAATTTCTTACTTGATTTAATAATCAGTTCAAAGTTCATTGATTACTCATTTCATTTTGGTGTGCTTTAATAATATTTTATGTAGCACAGTACTAGTTTGAATAGACAAAGAGCTTTAGACTCTTTATCTTAGGCACTTCGATTTAGACATGCAATCTTTGTGCATTTCAGTAGCACTTTGTTCACAGGCAATGTGCAAATATGGCTTAGAATAAGGTCTAGTGTTCAAATGAAGCCAATCAAAATACTTTGAGATGCGAGTAAGATGAAATTCTTGTCATTGTGTTTCTTCATGGTTGGTTCTTTAGGTCCAAAATAGCATGGTGACTTTGTGGCAAGTAAAATGTAATGGACATTATTTTTCATTGAAAGAGCTGCTGGATTTTACTGTCCTCTCTGCTAACTAATCATAGGTAAATCATGACTGTTAACTAAGTTCTTAGTTATAATATGGGTTCTTGCTTTAAACAAGAAATTAGATGCATTGGATACTTGGAGCAAAGAGGACCTTAAATTAAGAGTTATGCAAACTTTAGTAAAAAGATACCTCTTTAGTCAGACATTAAAGTGCTGAAGCCAGCTCAATGTCTCCTTGAAAGGCTTAAAGATCCCCATGAAGCATTTCTGATTGTGTCCATGACCAGTATAGTTTAGTTTTGAGGTTCCAGGCTGTAGGCAAAACACCCCTGTGTTTCCTGCACAGGAATGGGAATTTTACATATTTAGAGTGTGGTCTTCTGGTGGTTTTACGTTGGCTGGATGCCAGGTTCCCACAAAAGCCACTCTGTCCTTTTCTTCTTTAGCTGCACAGGAGACAGAAAATATACGTTCTAGAAACCAAAACAGGAGGAGTGTTGTAGGGAAAAGCACAATAACATTAATCATATTATCATCCATTCTATAAATGCTGCAAAAGTGCTACTCCTCTGTATGTAGGAGCATTATTTCTCTTATTCCTGATAATATGACTCTAAATAACATGTCAAAAGCTGATTTTTGAATGGAAACCATTTCCCATTCCGAAGTACTTTAAAAGTAATTCCATTGCAGCAGCCAAAGCTTTTCTCTTCTAAGTCTACAATTGATAAAAGCCTAAAAAACAGGGGGAACGATATTTTGCTTTTGAAAAACAAAACAGTTTTAAGCAGACACTCTGAAAAAGTATGAATTGGATTCTCAGATTTTCAGAGTGCACACTTTGTGTTTTCAGATACTCTGCCTGAGTGATGAGGTTACAATCATGCTTTTATGAGAAAAGTGGCATCACAGCTAAAGTAACTGCTAAAGCTCTGTGCAGCTATTCCCTTTTCAGATCTAGAGTAACCACCATATATAGTGTTAGAATATAAAATCTACAGAAGAATTTGAAATGTGAAAGAGAACCTGAATCTGCTTTTCAAGAAGTTGGTGGGCACTATTCAGGTTGCTGAAGATGTAATGATTTGGTGGGTTATAGAAAACAAAATGAGACACTTGGGTTTAAATAGATCCCAGCCAGTGTGATTTTGGGCTGGAGATCATGAGGATTATGCATAATTCAAAGACACAGTTCAAGGAATTCATAGGCTCCTAACACTGTCCACAGCATCACCCAATATATGTTATTAAGTTATATGTTGTAGAAGGTTTTTAATGTTTTTGTTACATTAAAAATAAGCATCCTTAACAATGAAGACAAAAGAGCAGAAGTCTGATTTAAGATTAGGTTTTGCTTTACCTATAAAATAACTTTTAGATTTGACTATCAGTGTTTGCTCCATCTAAAGGATTTTATTTGTATTGAAATTCAAACAAAATTACAGATATATATATATATATATATATATAAACAAACCAAAACAATTAATTGACTCAATTTGCAGCATGGCAAGTTATCAGGAAAAAGAAAAAGCTGAAAAGGAGAGAAAAAGGTTGCAGCAGATGGAGACTGTATTTTGACATTCATAGACATTATTTCTGTTTGAGTTTGAAATCCATTCTTCAATTCTACTAACATACTGCTTGTGTTCAAACAAAACTTTGAGATGCCAATACTGCTTGTGTACTGCATTTATACACATGAGGGCTGAACCTAACACCTGAATAATCCAGGTTATGTCCAGCTCAGCAGCTGGTGCTTCACTATGTAACAGGTTTGCTGTCATGAACTGGGTCTTTAGCTGCCCCATGTCATCCTGAGTGTTACATTTTGTGATGAGTTAAAGAAATGTGATAGCTTCCACCTGATTTTGTGAAAGACCAAACAAGGAGATAAAAACACAGGATATTATATTTCACTGAGTCTGGCATCATAATCATCATCATAAACATCAAACAAAGAAAAATATCTTGTATTTTTTGTAGGGTAGTGATATTGGCAGGGCTCCATCTATCACTCAGTCTCTTTAATAAGCTTGCCAAAAGCACAAAGAGCAGTGAAATACACTAAGCATGTAGGCAATATTTAAAGAATGAACATACAATAGCCATAGTGCAGAATCAGAAAGGTAGAGTTTCTGTCATTAGGTCCAAATGCTCAAAAAGTATGACAAGTTTAATCTGAATAAAACTGTAAACCAGAGGTGAAGTTTGATAAACTTTTGATATACCCCTGTGGAAATAAGTTTTCTTTGCATATTTCAATCAAAGTCCACATTCATCCTTTGCTCTGGCTTTATAGTAAACTATAGATTGGCTGCAGTAAATGCTGTAAGGGTGACCACTTTGACTTAGGTTTCGGTTAGTACTACTGTAGAATAAAAATATATACATAAAAGCATTAGAGTTCTTTCATGGAAATGAATTCAGAATTATTTTCAAAATCTGGCTATATTGCAATGAATTAATATCTAATATTGAAAAATTCTTAATGACCACTGTCCCAACTGTTTATTGTCACTGGCCAAACTAAATTTTAACCTGATTTAAAACATTATTTTGAAATTTAAAATATCAAAAACTGTTGAGACTTTAAACTACACAAATTTTGTAACAAAAAAATTGTGCCTCTGGAATTGTTTAATATTAGCATGAAGGAGAAATTTGACAAGTTACTCATGCAAAGTTTCTCCTTGAATAAATATTCAATAATGCTAATAATAATGAGTCAAATCTTAATTTGAAAAATATTCCTGTACTGTCTTTGATTTTTTTTTTCCTTCATGAAGTGATAAAGTGGTAAAAGGATAATTAATTTTTGGGAAGTGTTCTTTGTTCCGTTTTTTGGTTTGGGGTATTTTCCATACTCTCTGGAAGTTACTAGCACAAGTAGTTTTGCTGCTCTCTATAAAAATTGTTTCTTCTCACTTCACAAAACAGAACACAGTGCTATTGAGAAAACAGATTTTACAAGATCACAGGTTGTAATTTTACACATTCATATTAAGCTTCAGAAAAACAAGTGACTTGTAAGCAACACAGTACACCTCCCTTACCTTATTCTCTATTTTTTTCAATGAACATATCAAGATTGCCTTGCACAGGGAAAATTTAAGAAGAAAATTCCTAATTAAACTACTTCCCCCAAGTGGTAGCATTAAAAAAAAAAAACAAACCCAAAAAACCAGCATGGAATCATTAACTTCCATAACTTTTTTCACCGTTGTGTTAGTTAAATTGGCTAATCTTTTTTTCAATTACCTTGATGGCAGTAAAGAGAAGAACCTTACCGACCTGAATCTAAAAAAGAACTGTCATATTTGGTAAGGTTAATGTAGAGCAGAGATGTCATTTATTTTGAAGAATATGTATTGCTATCTGAATTTGCTAGTAATGTTATTTATGAATTGATTTTCATCAGTAAAATTTTATTAACTGAGATTGCCATAAAAGTGCATTATAGGAGAAGGATTTTTCACAAAAAATTGCAACTGTTACTGTATTTTCTTCTCTGACTCGTCTTTACCAGCCCAAACCTGTCCCAGTGATGTCAGAGCACATTCAGAATTGTTTGAACTAAGATGTGACAGCAGTTTTCACCACCATGAAGTGTTTCCATGATAGAATATATATCTGACAGATACCTAAAGGGATCAAAAATCTAAAGTAACTGGTAAAAAAAAGTAAATGTGAAATGCCAATACTGACAGCACACTTAGGAAATCCTCTAGAAATTGTAGTGTCAATTTTAGTACCTAAGCAAGTCTGGTATTTGTATCTCTGGAAAATTAACTTGACTGAATTTGCTATAGGGGAGATATTGTCTTTTCTAAAATGGACTGGGGAAATAATCAATGTATTGTCTCCATTGAATTTGCAAAAGTGATGTCTTCATTTCCTCTGTCACAAGTCAGAACATTTCCCATAGGGTTATAGTTAACGAGGTGAATTTCTGTAAACAAGCTTTGGGCAAAGCTTGAGTATTTGCTACAAATACTTACAAATATAAATACTTCAAAAAGTATTTTATACAGAAGCTGCAATTTTTACCATTACTACCATTGATCATGATCAGTTGAAAACCTGCCACATCCTATCAACTGCAATAGATAGAGCCATGTCTGTACCTGGGTGGGGGACCTTGAGCTGCCACCTTCCTATTACAGCATCTGAATACCACTGATTGAGAATATGACATTCTTTTCTTTGGCTTATCAGTGAATGTTTGGCTGAAGGCCAAAATATACCTGGAATTCCAGATTTTTTGATGAGACATAAAGGGCTTTTTAGAAAATTTCACTCTGCTTTTCTTTACAGCATAGACATTTAAAACCTATTCTTCTGGCTAAGTGCTGACTAACATCTCTTTTCTTCTATTAGAATCTCTACCTTTAGAATTGTTAGTAGTTCATAGTTTAGTAAAGGTGCAATGTCATTTGTGGTTCCAAACTCTTGACTAATTCCTGACTTCCTGCTGTAATAAAAGCTGCATTCCAACTTTAAATGGCTGTTTAGTTTAACACTAATGGTTTGAGTTATACCTAATATAGATCTACACACAAAGTGTTTTGGGCAAATATCATAGCTGGTTATTATTCAATTTCATATATTAATAAATATTGAACACGCATTTTACTTATATTCATTCATATTTGCAATGAAGTGCCAATGAAAAGCTTAAGGAACAAGACATTTGAGAGATTAAACAAGGAGATATAACAAATACTACATAAGAAGGTAATAAGTTTAATTCAATTATATAGCTGCTTTATTACCAGACTATTGTTTTGTGACCTGCATGAAATGAAGGTTGTGTTGTCATAGTTTGGTGCCTCCATCCCAGCAGAATATCAGAGTTCACTAATTGAGCTCTACTTTTGGCAGGCCCAGATGATAACTTGGCTTTGCTTGTAAATAACTGGCTCATTTTCTGGACATCTATAGTAAATTCCCCCAGAACCAAGAAGGTTTTATTTGAAACTGCAATTTTCAGTGATGCCATTTTATAGGTGTTGAATTAGTGAATAAACAATTGAATGCCTAAGCAAAACATACATCAGACCTTGCATTGGCTCTAAATGTATAAAGGATTTTAAAAAATTTCACTACTGAATAGATTGGGCTTCATAATCTTTCTTCCTTTAACCTTTATAAATCATTTAAACAATGGCAATTGCATCTAGACACTTATTTACTCTTAATAACAAAGTTCTATCTGTAATCTTGCTCAAAACATCTGGTGTGATGCATTTGACATTTTCCCATGGTTCTCATCAAGTTCGAAACTTGCTCCAAACTTATGCCCTTATGCTTTACTTTTTTTATTTTTTTGTCGTTGTTCCTCTTCTCAGCCCTTGGTGCCAGTGAGTAATTGGCAGGGTTTACTGGTCTTCTGCACTAGCAGTTACAGGGTTTGCTTTCCCAAACTGCTTTATTCCTCTCTTGGCACAGGACAATGTGTACCCTTGGCCCTGCACACAAAGCGCGGAGCAGCACCAGCAGCAGGCGCCGAGGTGGCAGCAGCCGGTTTGGCACCAGAAGAGGCAGCATCAGGAGCCTCAGCAGGAGCAGGGAACACTTCTTGTGCTCTCACTGCGTCACAAAGCCATCATGCTTCGTGTGCGAAGGAGGTACTTCTGGTTTGATTAATTCTGTTTCAATTTCTCTCCATGGAAATTCTTATTTAAAGAAGGAAGAGAGGATGAAAGCTATTTTTTAATGTCTTTTTAAAAATGTATTTGAGTCCTGCTATGCAGGTTTCTGTTGCAGAAGTACTTTGTAAATGGAACCCACATGCTTCTTTAAATAGATCAACCACAGTAAATGAAATTAATAAAGTAGAACAGTACAAAAACAGAAACTGGAACTGAAAATAACAGTGTAAAATACTTAGTGCTTTCTTCTAATGAAAGAAAATATTACAGTGGTTTTTCAAGCCACCTAAATTTGCCAAGTGAAACAACTCATTGCACTTCCCTAGTGAGATTTTTCTGTTATTTAACAGATCTCAGGAAATGTATATTTGATATTCACTTTATATTTTCACCCTCAATTTTACCATAAGCAGTGCTTTTACCAGCTAATAATGCTCCTATGTGGAGTGAACCATTTAAAAATTTAAAGCCTTTGCCTTATTCTTTTTAGAAAAATTATTTCATTACAGGAAAATTCTGATGGAGTATGTGGTGGAATCAAATTCCTACTGTAATAAATTTATACGAGTCAGAAAAATAATGAAGGCTGATGATGACAGCACTCAATGGATTTGTATAAAGCAGTCAGTATTTTTAAAAAATCAAATAAATTTTCACATATTATGGTTATGTTGTGAATTACTCATACAGTGATGTCTTTGGTCTTTTACCAGACCTAGATATTTTTACCTTCAGTATTCTTCAAAACAATTTCCAACATTTCTACTTCTGTATAATGAGTACACATTCGTATAAGTTAAACAGTTTGAACCCAAGTGAGAAATAGCTAAAATGCCTTCAGTCTCTCAGTTCAATCTGAAATCACTCCTACCTATAATTAATCACAGATCTATGGCAAATGTTGCTGGCCACCACACAATTCAAACAGATAGAATTGAGTTGTATAGTAGGAATTAAAAATTTTGATTGGGTTTCACTGTTAATAAAACCAGAAATAAACATCTTCCATTGTTTTCCTACATGTGAATGTATTATTTTATAGCATTTCTACTATTAATAAAAAAGCCATTCCTTATAAGTTCATTTCTAAGCAGAACAAAATGGCTATGTAGCATGCTATCAAAGGAAAAAAATATGGAATTATGTACTGTATACAAAGTCATTTTTCTTACATATTTGTTGTATCATTCCTTCATTCCAGCACTAAAATATGCTCAGAAGGTCCCACTTGAGAATTTATAAGAAAAAAAGCTATATAAGTCATTATAACAGAATCAAAGGTTACTGTGAGAATAAATTAATTTTATCCAAGCGTCAAGATAGAAATTCTATCTTTAATTTCTAGAACACCAGCATTTCTAGAACATTACTGAAGGTGTGTTAGGGTGTAAGGGAGGTCTCTTTTTCTCTTACAACACAAAAAGTAGTGTGTCTTGCTACATATCTGTAAATAACAGCTTGCAGCAATTATGTTGGTGCTCTGCTGCCATGCAATAAAATGAAATGCAGCAGTGAGCATTATTTACAGAACACACTGTTTTGGTTTCTACAGCTGATAAACAGAGAAGCATCCATTATTAAACTGCACTGCAGCTTTATGGAGAGGCAAATGATGAGGATTTGCTTGCACAAAACAAGAAAGCAGTGGCTAATTTTTTATAATGATATTTGCCTAACTGAATGAATGGTACATTTAAAGGTCAGCTTAGTAATGGAAATAAGATTTCAAGAGAGGTGTTCCTTTGCCTTTGTTGTACCTGCACAGACAGTAGAGTATTGAGTTTTGAGTGAAATCTTGCCATTACTACTTCTTCAAATATGAGTTAAAAAAAAAAATCAAACCAAAAGAATTCTTTAGCATATATTCTACAGGAAAAAATATTTTAAAATCAACAGTTTTCACAGGGTGAATTTGCAAAGGCCAAACCAATAAAGAATCAAATTACATGTAGGTACTAAGTGTGTCTTTAATTTTGAGTTTATGAATAATAGTAAAGCAGAACTGACTTCTGGTACTTCTTTTTGTTGTTGCTTTTTTGTTGGTTTTTTTTTGAGGTAGGTGGAAATTGAATTAAAGAGTATTTGCATTATTCTCCATGCTTCTGCTCTCCCCCCCGCCCTGTTTTCAGTTCATTGGAAAAAAAAATCAGAGATGAGTAGATATGAAAATATTTCTTTCTGTATTTCCAGAATGAAAAAACTTCATGTTTTTTTGTCAAGACAGATGTTTTGTCTTTAGCTCAGTTCCTATGGTTACAAAATTCTTCAGTACCTTCTGTACCAAACTGATATCAACTGTGAAAGTCTCAAAAATAAAGTACTTGACTGAAAAGAGATAGCACAGAAACAGGCCGAGGGCATATCTTGAGCTACAATTTTAGGAGAACAATTTCTTGAGGTTGACAAAACTAACCTGAAACCTCTAGGTACAGTAAGCAAAGTAAATATACACAAGGGGGAATAAAATCAGTGGCTCTACGCCTGCTGCTTGACTCTTGCCCTGTATTACTTCCTGTAAGAATGCTGAGCGTTATCTTATTAAAGAAATGAAGGATACTGGATCTAAGATGATATGGGTCAATCAGGAAAGCCTCTCCATTTTTACAGAGCTGGTCATAGTCTGGTCTGTTCTTTCATGCTGATCCCTGGGAAAGAAGTTGTCTTGCCCTACTTCTTGAAGATTTCTTTGCAATTGCTTTACTGTCTGTGAGAACTAGGATTTCACACAGTTTTCTCTGCTTTTCCCTTCAACATTTTATCTTTCCAAGCATCCCCAGTACTGATGTCTCTTCCTGGAAATACTCTTGCTGAATTTCTCCTGCTTAGAGAGGGTTTTTTTCTCTTTTCTTATCTAATATCAGCAGGTTTTTCTTTAGCATAGGGGTCATTTCATCTGTTGTAAGACATCTTTAGCCAGCCTTTAATAGGAACAGAAGTCTTCATTCTATATTACCATCTCTCAAGATTTCCTTCAGTGTCGCTGCTTTCCCCCATTCCTTTGTTTTCTCTAAACACAAGATGTTCAGTTGCTTTTTGCTTTATCAAGAGCCTGAAGTTCCAAAGGATGGAGAACACAGAAAAATTTAGATCTGAGTTATTCAAAACTATTTCAGCACTTTCACAAAGACTGCATACAGTCTTGTTAATGATGACAGCCTCAGTTCTCTTTCTGATGGCCTTTCACTGCTTCTGGAATTTGCATCAAACATTTGCAAATCTTCAGAAACAGATTTAAAATATTTACAAGGCTTTGAGTGTTTTACATTTACTGTCACCTTGTAACATTATTGATCCTGAATATGGGTGCTTGCCTTGATTTAGGATGCTTAAAATATTTAATGTCTGTAGTTTGCTTTGAGTATAACAAAATGAAAGAAAGCGTCATAAAGGAATAAAGAGTAAATTAACATTTTTCTAAAGCAAAATAACTTATAGCATGTCATAGAGTCTCACATAATGCTCACTGAACAAGTCTTTAGAAAGATTTCTTGGGAGATAAATTTAGGAGCACAGATTTAAGGAAGACTATGTTAAAAATGCAGAAAATCTCTTCCAATAAGCAATGGACAAGAGATGTAAAATATGAAGGATTCTAAAGGGTCCTGTAGTAGTTGTGCTTTCATTAAATCAGTTTTTAAAGATCACAGTTATAGACTTCCCTTATTGATATTAATACTACTGCTTGTTTTTATTTATATAGTAAGAATAAGATTGTTGCCCATGAAATATCTGCCAGACAGATATACAATCACCTCCTTAGTACCTTCTGCATATGAGACACACCAGGTACTAAATCTGAAACCAGTTTCTGCACTAAGCCCTTTATAACTTGCAGAAGAATGCAGATAAACTGCGAAAAATACCTTTTCAAAGTATTCCTCTACTCTAAATCTTAGCAATTAAGGTAACCTGTTGCTTCTAATGTCATTAGGAATATAGGAACAAAACCCTTCATTTTGGCATCTATATGGATTTTAAAATTGAGTGGGACAGTGGTCACAGGGGTCTTCAGGTGAGGGAAGAGATGAGAATGTTGACTTCATGTTCAGAAGACTTGATTTATTATTTTATGATATATATATTACATTAAGACTATACTAACAAATGGAAGGAAAGGTTTCCTCTCAGAAGGCTAGCTAAGAATAGAATAGAAAGGAATGAATAACAAAAGCAGCTGGCTCAGAGAGAGAGCCAGCTCTGCCGTGACTGGTCACTAAATCCAAACATCCACAGGAGACCAATCACAGATCCACCTGTTGCATTCCACAGCAGCAAATAACCATTGTTTACATTATGTTTCTGAAGCCTCTTAGCTTCTCAGATGGAAAAATCCTAAAGAAAAGGATTTTCACAAAAGATGTCTGCGACCCTGAGCATCCCTACATTCTTTGGAGCCTGAAACTATTTTTGCTACGCTAGAGCAATTGAGCTTAAGGACCCTACACCGTTCCTCCCTTCTGCTTTCATGTCATGTGTAGAGTTGAGGGAAAAGTGATCACTGCAAACAGGAAACTATATAGACTTTGGAGACCACCATAATTTCATATGTCCTTCTACAACATCCTCCAGTCGCATGATTTTTCACTCTAGTTTTTATGTATGGGATATAGGAAGCAGAAGTTCAAGTTCCTAGGGCTTGAATCACTGGATTATTATCCACTTGTTAAGAGTGATTGAAGTGGTGATATTTTTATTTTCTTCCAAATATGGAAGTTTATATTTGAGTTTATACCCATCATGGCAAACGAAAAATTGTGAAAGTGGCAAAACCTTCCATGATACATCTCTTCCCCAATTTGACTTGTCAATCTATTTTATTAGGGTCCACTCGAATGTCTTAAAAAGGGGTTGGAATATTTCATGTGTGGTAGAAAATAGGATATTAAATTATGCAGTTAGGAAAAATTAATTTCTTTTCTGTTAGCTTGTATGTCATTGAATCTCATTATTCTTCTCATTCTTCCAGAATCCATGAATGGTGAGCTGTGGCAACTACAGGAAGGATTTTAGAATTTTTATTATAATGCTTTTAGCATATGTTCAAAAGTACAAAACCGTAATAACACTCTTTTAAGAATGTAGGCAGCTTAAAGTGATTCTTATTGTCTTTATAATGCTGTAACTTCCTGAAATGAAAATCAAGCAGAAGAAAAAAAGAGCAAAAATAAATAAATAAATAAAAGACACTGAAGTTAATGCAGCCATTGAGCCCCATACTGGTATTTTGCTATCCAGTCTATCAATCTACAAGTAAAGGCTAGCAGAAAGTAGTTGGACTCATATTTTCAAGTGTTTCTAAACAAGCAGGTTTGAACAAGTAGACTTGATGAAAATTTCCTACAACAGGTTTATTAATTTCTAAGTGATATTGTATCAATTCAAACTAATCCATCATGAAAGTAGGGAGAGCTGATACTTCTTTTATCCTCTGAAAGGGTGTGCATGAATCAGTAATTGCAGAGTATTGCTCAGTTCCTCCATTTACTTTCATCTTGTGAAGAGATTAATAGCCATCCTTGAGACACCACCTGCTTCCCATTCATCAAAGGGATGCCAGGGGCTGGAAGTTCTGCTGGATGACTAAGGGCAAGGCAGGGTTTGATGAGCTAGCAGCACCTTTGGACTCAGGGAGGAAGAGGAGGAGAACAAGCGCTAGTTTGTACACCAGATCCTCCCAAACATTCCACCCACTCCTTATTTTGACACAGTTTTCTTGTCCTTCTCTGCTTAGCCAGACCTAAGGCAAACAAATTATGCTGTTTCAAAGAACTGTAGCTTAATTTCCTTTGAATGCCTTTCCCTTTGCTCACTTGTCACACCTCAACAAACAATATGTAAAACTTGTTGCAAGTAAAGCATTGTGAGTAATGAAATTTAAAGTTGGAGAGCCATTTTGCATTTCATATCTCTATTTTCTGTGACTGCATCAGATTCATGCATCTAACTTTAGACATGTCTTTGTCTTCTGTACAAAGTCTCCCCCAAGACAAAAACAAATGTTTAAGTACTGTGTGGTGTTTCCTTTGGATTTATTTTTAATTTTTTTGCTGTTGGTGTTTCTTTTTTTGCCACTTCTCAAATATGAGTAAAAGATTGAATATCTTGGGTAATTATATTAAGGGATTAATCCACAGTTCATCTGCCATTTGTACTTCTCCAGACTATTGAAAGGCTTGTTCATTTTCTTAATAGCACCTGGATTTAACTCTGTTCTCAGCTGCAGTGGAGATGGTAACATTGGACCCAATAACTTAAGAATTATGAAGAAAGGATTCTTGCATAACATTGAAATTACTTGTGGTTACTGTTGATGCTAATTATATAGATAAAAGATTTAAAAATATACATTCGTATTTAGATACAAAGAGAAGCCCACGTGGCTTAATATGCTTGAGATTTTGTTGAGCTTTCTATATTTATATTTAGTAAGGTGCACAAAATAATGTTTTGAATATTTTTTGCAAATTTCACATTCTTTAGTTACAGTTCAGCTACCAGGGTTGAACACCACATAATCCTTTATATATTCCCAAAGAGGAATTTAGTAAAGTTCTTGTTCTGATGTTTCAAATCTTTTGAAGTTCATCTATCTCGCTATTTTATTTCATTAGTGGGGAAAAAATTGAAATTATAATGTGTATGTCAACTTGATAACACAGTTCACAAAATACTATTTTCAAATACTTAAAGTTGTTTTCACAGATGGAATTTGCATTGTGTTATTCTGGTCATGGTATGAAAAGAACTCTTCTCTGCACTGTGGAACTTTTATCTGTTATTTCAACTGAAACAGAATAATTTTAAGAATATGATTACTGATTATTTTCTGCAAGCAGCCTACGGTGAAAATTGCTGACAGAAATTATCTGGCAAGATAGAAAAATAAATAGTTTGTTTCATAGGATGAGAAATAATCATGAGTAGCAGAATAAGTAAAAATAATTAGTATTGCAATTTTAAAGATTAGTCCAGTTCTAAACGAGCTAGCATTTTTTTTTTCCTTTTTAACACATTGTGAAACTTGACATGCAATAGGATCTTAAAATAAGGTTCTCCAAAGGTAGTCAGTTTGGAATAGCAAAGTTTTGCAAGATTCATTTCTTCATAAATTATTGTTATTAAAGCCTGGACTAAGATTCCTTTTATGCAAAAGTTACTTTTCTAAGGTTTCTTAAGATTTCTAAGGTTTCTTGTTTTCCTGCTTATGAATACCTATATGATTAGCTGTAACAGAGCTCTTCTTTATGTATTTTAAATGACTCCTAGCTGTGACAGGAAACTTAACAATAGGGAAGATTAATTTTGTTTCCTGTGTTCTAGTCATGCACAATTCACTAGAGGCACAGTATAACCCTTCTAGAGCCTTCCTCATGCCAGGAGTTTTCTCTTGTCACAGGCTGGAAGTCTTGATTCCTTCCAACCTGTTTCATGCATGTGTAGGGTTTGTGTTTTGTTTTGTTTTTTTTAATCTAGTATACTTTCTTCTGGAAATAAAAAGACAAATGAGATAATTATGTATAATTTTGCTTTTATTGTTATTCATATTACATTATAGTACATCCCTGGGCAATACAAGTACTTAAGTCCTATAGATAATATTGCAATGAATTTTCCTGGGTGAAAGATAGATATAATATTATTTTTATTACAGTTAATGAAAATATTACAGATTATTATTTGGTCAGGGAAATCTGAGACACAGGATTCCTGTTTTGAATAAGAAACAGTTAAAGAATAAATCTGCAGACAAGTGATTTGGTAAGTTTAGATTATTTGCTTTTCTTGTAGTATGTGGGAAAAGATTTCATTCTTTTGTCTCCTGTTGTACACAACAATTAACAGTTTTGTGTGAAGCTGTTTCTATGAGCTGAATAAAGTAACTGTGGGGAAGTTCATGTGATTATTTGCTTTGGCTGTGTCTTTGGCAACTGTAACATCAGTAATCTGTTTATTGGATGTGTGGGTACTAATACTTCTTTTACTTATTTAACTCAGAGATTAGTGTTTTCAGTTTAGACACATTAAAATCATTGGGTTTGCCTCTCCTTCTGGAGTTATTAATTATTCAGATGTGCATCCCAAGCAAGAACTCCACATAAAATGAAATGTTACTGAAATACTGAAATTTTGTTTACTCAATAATATTTAGCATGTTAAAATAAAAATATTAAGGGAAAAAAAGACCTAAAGAAGAAGTGAAAAGAGATTTGTAGCCTAGATGTAGAGTACCATAATATTTTTGTACCGTTTTTGTTCTGGACCAGATTACCAGGGATGTGATCCAGAATCTGAATTTGTGTAAACTCTCAGCCTTTAAAGCACTTTGAAGCACTGTATTCACCATAAAAACAAAATTTGGAAACACAGGTGAAACTATTCATAGAGTTAAGCAAATTTTTCAAATTTCAGCCTAAACAAAAATGACATGATAACTGTAAAAGCAACATAGAAAAAATTAGCCCTTTGCAAAATTAGTTATTTGATACCCTTTTGTTTCAGGTGATTTCTCTCAAAAGACAAATAAATGAGCAATTATATCACAAGTTATAAAGATGAATAGAATGTTATGATTTTTATTCAGTAGACTTTGAATGCTCAATAAAAATGTCTGAAGATTCAAAGAATATTTACTGAATGTCCCTAGAGGAGTTTGCAAATAATCCTTCTAGAGAGCTGGTATTCTCCAATATAAAAATGTATATAGTGCCTGAAATATTCATCAGGTTTCAGAAGTAAGCTAGGAGATATAATCACTCTAATATGCAGTGCCAAGATGCTCACAATGAATAAATGTGCTTTCAGTTCAATTCTCCTCTACCTCAGCATCAGTGGAATTTGGCTTGGCACACTTGTACAGCTGCTCTATTTGCCTTCTTGTGTCAAAGCTGTGACCACACATCATTGGCAGGGCACCACAACAGTCTCAAGCAATAGGTGGTGAGGCCAGCCATACGATGCAGGAATATTTCCCTTTTTAAATTACAAGCTCAGTACTACATGTGTATCTGATAACAGTGTATGTCCAGTTTTGAATGAACATGATTGCTCAACTAATAGACTTCATCCATATTTCTATATGTCTAAAGACAATCTGGCCTATGGTATTATTTTTGGGTAGTTTCTACATGTTGTTACGCAATTCTAAGCAAAGTTAAATTTTGTTGCCCCTAGAAAATATTGCCTTTCACCAATAGCAAGGTACTTTTTCTTTCCAACACCTGTAAGGGTGCAGCTTCCTAAAACATAACTAAAGGCTACACTGGCACAGCTGAGCCACGGGTGTGTCCTGGTGTGGGGGCTGGCCTTGGCTGGAGGCCAGGTGTCCACCCAGCTGCTTTATCAGTCCACCTCCTCACATGGACCTGAGAGAGAAAAGGATGAAAAACAATCTGTAGGTTGTTTTAGCACAAGATTGTGTTAGAGGTTAGTTCATTCTTTGCCTTTACTTAGAACTGAATACTAAGTCTTTTCTATGCACTATTACCTAAATATTCCTAGGTGTTTGTTTTTTTTACCAAGTCAAATGTTATATTCAGTCCAAAACATAATGTATAAGATTTTTATTCATGCAGGAGGAAAACAAACCAGAGTGAGCAACGTGAGTAATGATTTAAAATTTAATATTGGTTTGAGGTTTACAAGGAGTGTTCTAGTCACATAAGTTTGGTTTCATCTGTGCTCTTACCAATTAATTTTTCATGAGAATCCTTCACAATAACTTGCAATAACTTTGTCATGGACAACTATAATTCTATATTTTTCTTTCTGCCAAAGAAAAGAATCTTGGCCCTATAATTTAAAATTAAATTAGTTCAGACGTAATTAATTATTTTCATAGATAAGAGCTACTTATTATTTTTAATAACATTTATAAAGACTAGTTACAAAGAAGGACATATTCTAGTGCTATAAAAGCCTTCTAGGGAATTTGGGACTGGTGGAGTAAAAGAACCTCTAAGTATACATTAGAGGATCTTTCTGCACTAGTTACCAGTTAAAATCCTCTCCTGGATTTTCTAGTGGGAGGAAATTGTTGGTGATCATCCAGGCTTTTGATCACATCAAAAAATTCTATGGAAGGCAAGAAGAAGATGCACAGTGTTATGCTACAGAAATGGTAAGGAGTGAAAAAGGAGACTTTTTTCCTATAGTCCCTTTGGACAGACTCTGGGCGTTGATTGTAATTATTGCATTTAAGAGAGTGCAAAACCTGGTTTGGCTACTGCCAATTTTTTCAATGATCGTGCACTTTTTGGCATAGCAAAGAGGATATTCACCTTCTTCTGACAAAGGCACTTTGTCTTTCTGATTATTCACACATATCAGACTTCATTTGAAAATACATTATCATATGCATATAAATGATCCTGAGAAAAGCTTAGGAAAAGAATGAAGAGAAACCTACTATGAAGAAGAGAATTTGGGGAAAAATATTCAGAGAAAAAATTAATAAAAATGTACTGATTTTTGCAAATATTTCCTCACTTATGATTCTTATATCCTCATGACAATAGCAACACTTTTTTTTTTAATTAGGAATTTGTACGGCTCTAATTTTGCCCTTTCATAGAGAAAAGCTGGCATGTTTGTATCACTTCTATTTTGATGATAAGAACCCTTATTGTGTGGACTTTTTCCCTTTGTTTTTCATCTTGCTGCCTTCTGGGAAATATATTAATACATGAAGCACTGGGATTAAGGCAGCTGCATTCTGTCTTTTGACTTTCTGCCAGCCTTTAAAAGTCCTAGAGTCCACAGAACTGCAGGCTGTTGTATGAGAATAAGGCCACTATTCAGGGTGAAGGATGATTAATGTCCCTGCACTGCTGCCCCAAGGAACTGACCTTTGCACGGGTGAAACCTGGTTCAGTGCAAAATGCCTAACTCATCTTTCATTAAAATTACCCCTCATGGCCACAGCATGGCCAGGATATTGAATGGTTAAGTGAATCACAAAATGATCATCTTATGAATAAGTGTAAGCCCTCCATGTATGGTTTTTACAAACAGGAGTTTTGTAGGAGCTGAGGGGAAGGAAATGTGTATGAGAAGGAGAACAATGCATAATGTATGGTTATTTTTCCTTTCTCTCTTACGTGTTCTTAAATTGCTCAGCTGTAATATTAGCAATTACATGAATCATGCTACTTGATTTTAACCTTCTCAGTTGTTATATAACAATAGCTTAGGAGCTTTATAAATCACTTTCATTACAGCTGTGAAACTGTTTAATTATTCAATTTTTTAAGAACAAACTATTTTGTGGGTCTTCTTTCTATTGCTTTCAGCAAATTATCCCAGCAAATCTATCTGTCATACTCTGGCACTTCTACATCTTAACAATAATGCAATTAGAGCTAATTTTTTATTTTTTTAATTCTTTGTTATGTTTGAACCTTGTTCCCTAAGCATCCGCTCTATGGACTTCTTCATAAGCAAGCTCTGCATAAGCAGTGTCTGCATCCAGTATTTTCAGAAGTTTTTTGTCTCTTCTGTCATCTCTGGGAAAGTGTCTATCCTCTAAAGCCAACAAGGGGAAGAAAAATATCCAGTAAAAGAGCCTATCAAGTTAGCTTAACCTATCAGGTTTAGTCAATACCAGAACAGCCAAAGGCAAAAAATACTAATGAATTTAACAGTACAAATGTAGCTGTGATATTGGTTAATTACCTTACATAGAATAGACATATAGAAAGGTCAGCAATCAATAGTGAGGTTTCATTGCTGTAGATAATTTTTTTTCTCCAATAAAAAAAACTCTATTTGATAAAATCACATTTTAATATACTGAATTTAAAGTTTCCATTTTAAGGAAGTCTTGAGTCCCTGTATTATTATAAATGTGTGACATAATCGAGGAATAGAAAAGGAGGAAGATCTACAACTACATAGGTTCTAAATACTCATGGAAGCTTGCATGAATTTTTCAAGTCTGTTTTCACTAGCATGTAAACATTTGTATCACAATGGAAAAATAATGGTTAAAGAATTTGCCTATTTGTATTTAGGAAAATGAGGAATAAATTCCGAAGTTTTTCAAACTGCATTTTTAAACTAGAGTTGGGCTGACTGAAGATTCCAAAGGAATAAATAAACACCTATATCAAAAAGCATAAAATCTTAAGGAACTAAAAAAGCATAGCCTCAGAAGAATGCTGAGAGAGATCATGCTGCTTTTTGGGACTTATATTGAAATTCTAATAGCTTTTTTCTTCTGATAAATATTCTGTAAGGTTTGCTTGTTTCTTTCTACAGAGAAGTTAACAATTTTTTTTCAGTAATTTTCAGTTTCATGTCTACTTGCATTCCAAACTGTACGTGTTCTTTCTAGGATGGCTGCAACAGCTCTGACAGGTATTTTAAATTAATATAAATTAATTTAGATTAAGTCCACACTATTTCTGTTTAGATTTGATATAAGGAAGAAGCTTTTTCTTTTTTTCTTTTTTTCTTTTTATTTTGTTTGATCTGGTTTTGTTTGGTTGGTTTTTTATGAGAAAATCCTTGGATATTCCATTCTTTCTCTCCTTTACCTTATCCAGAGATTTTAGGAGCACCCACAAATATTCCATCTTCTTTTTCCTTTACCAGAACCTCCACATAATCATTTACCTCATTCCATGTTGATGACTGCTTAACGCTAGAGCGAGCTCAAGAAAAGAGAGACATTGAAGGAAGACAGGTAGCTATGTTGCTTTGTGGCTCAGAATTATGAGTTCCATGCCTAAAGTGCTGCTCTGAACTCTGCCTAGGCTTTGATTAAGTGCATATGCTATTCACTTTCTTGCTTTTCTAAAATACCTTTTTGAAAAACTGTGCCTTTATTTTCTTCCAAGTTGAACAATTATTCCCTCTATGATGAAAGAAGGAGCAACAGTCACAAAATTTGGTTTGCAATTTGACATTGGTACTGACATTGTGTCCTCACACTGCAAATAACAGTACTAGATAAACTGCTTAATTAGTCATGAAAAATGAAGGTCTCTCCAGGAACTTCACTCCCTATCAGTTGTTTATAGTCACATTTATTCACACTAGTCTACGTGAAATAGACAGTTACAATCATTATCTGAAACACAGGAAGCATATTTACTTTTTAAATGAGTATTTAATATTTTAACAGTACTCTAAAAATGAATTTAACACTCAAGAAAAGTGTTGACAGCCTTAGAAATTGATTTGTGTCTTTCTCTACAGAGGCCACATCACTAACTGAAGTATAAGCTTCCATCGTAATTCTCTAAAAATAAGGCAGCTGAATTATTTGCTCTGCTCCCTTACTGGTCTTTAATTAGAAAATTACGCAGGAAGAAAGACTGCAGCTTAAAGCTTCATGAAAAGAGAAAGCAGAGACGGACGGGAAGAAGGAAAGATAACTGACAACACTTTCTTAATTATTAGATTTCACAATTTTTTATGATGAATTTTGTGGGTTTATGGATATACACAAGTTAACAAAATAGCTTAATGAAAGACACAACATAAAATAATTTAAACATTCTTAATTTTTTTTTCTTATTTTAATGGAACATTATTCTTCCCCCTAAATATTTTTCCTTACTGATATGGATAGTATTCCATCCATATTGTTTATTCGCTTCTCAGGTTATCCATATCAATATATTTTTCAGAAGTCCATGATCTGGGTATTTTGGCTCTGGAAACATCATGGTACTAGCTGTACATGTGCTCTGCTGAGTTTCAAACTAACCAATTTTTGGTTTATTTTTCAGTATAAACCACAGCAGACAATGTATTAATTTATATAATAGCTAAGAACACTTTTCTCTTTACTTGTAAAACCTTGTGATTTGCTGTGGAACCATGTAGTTGGTAGCAATGTGGAACTGAGCACAGCCCCAGCTCCAGAACTTACGTACCAAAGAAATATCCAGTGGTTGTGCTGACCATAACAGGCTGCTGTGATAGGACAACATTTCAAATCTGCCAGAACGAATCAGACCTTCAGAGACCTTTTTTCCCCCCCAATAAAGATCTTCAAAAACTATCGGACAGTAACAGTTTTTATTCACTTCCAAGCCAAGAGTACAAATTCTTAAAAAAAAAAATCCCAATTAATTTATTTGGCTATAATAAAATCCCTTAATGGTGAAATATAAATACACTTACAAAAACAATTAACTGTTTACAGATCTTGCTTCGCAATTTGAAATCCTATTAAAATCTACAGTTATCCAACCAATTATTTAGGTAATTATTTTGACCTATGTAATTATTGCATTAAAAAAGGATTTAAGCAAAAATATTCCTCGAGCAATTTAATTTTATTAGTGAAATGTAATAAAGTAATTAGGGATGATAACAGCAGCAGTGACTTTTTCACTTAGAGCAAATAAAATGGACCTTTTTAAAGTACATAAAAGTACATAGTTAGCAATTATGATTATGAAAAATGAATTATATTTAAGGGTCATATAAGAATAAACATATGCTTCCAACACACATTTATTTTGCACTTCTCTAAGCCTGTGGTGGTGGTTTGAAAAATCACAGCACTACTTCTGTGAGAAGTGCTGTGGCCTATGGGAAAGTTAGGATGGATTCTGGAGTTCTGAAGGATGGGAAGTGGTAGGATATAAAATGGGACCATTTTTGGGTTTTTGGGTAATGATTATGCAATTATACATATAAAGGATCCACAATTTACTGTAGGAAGAAATATTTCATTCTTATTAATTTTTATTTTATTATTTTATTTTAGTTAATTGGGTTTTTTGAAAATGAGTTCCCCTAGCTCTTCTGTAAAATTTTTGATTCTGCCCCTTCTGGAGAGCACTGGAGAACATATGATTTGGTAGCATATGGATTCATCAGAGGTTACAGAGAAAAATATTCCAACCTACGCATTCTAGCTGCCCAGCAAAGGAAATGAGTAAGACCTGAATACTATAAAGACCTTTGCTTTGTCAAAAGAGTTTAGGTCTTAAAAAACCACTTTATATTTTTTGTGTATATGTCAAAAATGAATGTAAACTGTAAATGCACGTGCAAATACATCCATAGAAAAACTACTTGGTAGGAAAGCCATTTTCTTGAATTCAACTAATAATAATAATAACTTGTTTTAGAATAAAGCTCTTGATAATGTAGTGTATTAAGAGGTTCTAACTTTACCAATTTTCTCTCAATCTCAATTTTTTCTCTATTACTAATTCCTTCAGTGTCACAATGAATAGAAACAGAATACATCCAGAGACTGCCTTTTTTCAATTCATTTCAAATGCTGATGCTTTCTATTTGAAGTAAAATTGCAGAGGAGCATCTTCTATTTTAGTTTTCATACTTAACTTTTCACTGCTAAAGTACTGTGCAAATTTATGGTAAAATTTGTTAATGTTCCCAAAAGTAAATTTTTCACTTTAGGGAAGCACAATATTCTTCATCTGGGGACTGACTGATTGATATCTCCTGGTGCTTTATTCACAAGATGGAAAAGACAACACTTTTCCCTACAAAGAATCCTTGTTTTCACTTTTAAAAGTAGTCATTAACTTGTAAAAAGAGCTGTCACTGGTGCTGACAGGATGTCCTACAAATACTAGCAAAGTATTTGTGGGATATCTTGTACAGGAAAATCACAAATATTAAAGACAAAGCACGGCCTGAAATAGGAGAGAAATAGTAGGAGACAGTTTCAATCAAAGCAGACTTCCGATGAGTGATGAGATCACTTTCAGGCACAAGTCCCCATATTTAAGAAACTCCCTTTTATTGTAAGAAACAGTAGCAGCTTGTCTGCCCAGCCCATCTGAGGGAATGGATTTACAGGGAACTTAGGTTCCAGCTGATATTGAGGTTCCCACACACATTTGTAGGGAGTAGGAAGATTTCATGTGGCTTGTGCTATCTATCCTTGAGAAGTGATGACTATTGCAGGACAAGCCAGATTATCTCTATAAAAGTTAATTTGGAACAGTTCTCCATTTGGAGGTTCATGTCAACAGAGTCTGGGGACTGGGAGACAATAAACACAGTATGCTGGTTCTTGAGGGAAAAAAACCCGAAAAACAAATAAAATAAAGCATAAAACCAATTCTGATAAAAAAGCAGTCTCCTATAAAGCGTATTGGGAATGATTCACAAGGAAACTAGAAACTGATTTTTCTTATTGATTCCATACATATCTAGCTATACTTTTATGCACTTTGCCTGTTGCTGTCTATATGAAGCCAGCTTGATTTTTCGGGCTGCTTTTGCATTGCATTCCCTATAGAAGCCCAGCTGAAGATAAAACCCTGTGTGGGATCTTAAACCTGACTTGCTATTACACTTTTTAAGCGGGCAAAGGTTGACTAGTTCTGCAGAGGAGTAAACATTGAACCTGCAAGTAAACTAAGTAGGAAATTACATGGTCAGACTGCTTGGAGAATTGCATCACTGTTTCCATGGTTTATGATTTTGTATCATGGAAAGGCATGGGAACTCTCTCTGGGTATGAAATAATAATCAGTTGCAACATGGTTTATGGAGTGGTTTACTTTTCTGAGGAAAAGAAATACAAGGTAGTGCTGTGTTCTTAATGATGAGCTGCTGTGATAGGGATGTAGCTTTTTCAGATCTCTTGTGCCTTGTAAAGCTACAATAAGAACAAATCAATAACACCAATAAAATCATGCGCTATTTTACAACTTTTCATAGCCTCATATATGTAAAAAATAGAATGGCATAATTTTCTTGTCTCCCTCTTGCTATCTGAGTAGTACATAAGCTGTTCTGTACTGATATATTACAAACTGTCTGGAAGAATAGGGTAACCATATTTACAATGGTTTCTGAGGCAACATAACTAATTTTTAAAGATAAACTTAGTGATTTATTATCTACCCTGTCTACTGTGTATGTTCAGTGTATTTCCACACCATTAACTCATTTCTTGAAAAATCTATACAGCTCTATGTTAAAATGAATTATATCAAGTCTGCCCCCCAGAAAGCCATCATGTAAACCTCCTCTGTTCTTAGTTTTATTTTTAATGTATTACAAAGGAACAACAAAAATTAATAATAGCATTACTCTGTCAGATTAAATGAAAAGAAATATTAAATTTAACACATTGTATTTTTTTACTATTTGAGAGAGCAGTATTTTGTCGTTAATCTCAGAAAAATGAGTTTCAAAGTAGAATTTTTTTTTTCATAACTAATTTAAAAAACAATTATAAGTATGCCAAGTAAAAAAATCTAACTAGGTTTGTAATGGATTGAAGACACCACTTTTTAGAATATATTTTATAAAGTATGTCCTTAATAGTTTACTCAATCATAGACATAAATATTTTGAGATTCTAATTTTTTATAGAGAGGTAAACTTGGAATTTTCTCTGTTTCAGCAAGAAAGTAAAACTACTAGGTAGTTTTAGAATCAATCAATCTCTGGTTGCTACTTTAGAGACCTCTGCTCTTTATGAAGACCTTTGCATTGAAAAAAACAAACCAAAAACTAAAATCAAAACAAAAAAACCCCCAAAAACTATAAAGGGAATGGTAAAAAAAGAAAGAAAAGGAATGGAGATTTTTTTTTTTTTTGCCCTGGTTACTAGTGAGCGCTGAAGAAGATTTGAAATTGTAGGAATTCCTAAACAGCTTGACAAGACTCCCCCAGCACATACCCAGAATTTTATTCTGTAGGTGATTATTTTCCTAGGAAAGAACAGCAGAACTAAGAAGCATCAAAAAGAATGAAAGGGATGAGAGGAAAGCAGACTAGTTTTCCTCTTCCAAAAAAAAGGCATAAAATAGGGGAGATATGATAAATATCCTTACAGTTAATTCTATGATGAAGGTAAAATCAGGTTTTACTTTTATATTGAAAGAAATGGAACTTACTTAGTAATGCCATATGGTTTTAAAAAAAAGTTAATCAGTCCTTTTCCTTGTTTCTGCCTTAGAAACTCATTGCTATGGACTCTTTGGAGGCCCAAACAGATACAAAGAAGGCTTAGGCAAGGGTATAAAAGACACAAATATTGATCAGTACAAAGCAGAACAATATGGATGCAATCTCAGACAAAGAATTTCTAATCATGGATTAATGGAAGAGTACACCCTAGTAAATATAATATTTTATATGTTTTGGGTTTTTTCATCTAGTCAGCCATTTTACCTTCATTAGTATAGAGTTCTATAGGAACTCTCAGAATAGGAGACTAGTCTGTAATGAAATTTTATCTGATAAGGAGAACCAATTCTAAATTTCGTGTAACTTCTACTGTATTTTCTTGAGACATGATCATGCCTCATGACTATGTGGGAAATTTCCTGAAAATAAATCCACTGCTTATGAGAGTAAGAGTCATCTATGTCTATGATTCATTCAAATACTTTCTTTTAAAATAATAATGTGTGCTTCAAACATATAAGGATTAATTTATTCAATGAGAGCAGAAATTCCTGGACACTGTACAGACAGCATCTAAGCATGGAGGGGGTGTTTCTTCTCATTCCCTTCTCAGTCCCCTAGATGGAATTCGGTGTATTCAGAAGATCTCTTGGAACCATCATATCAGAGAGAAGGATTTTTTACAATCACTGGTTTCTTACAGCAGATGCTGATAGTATTTTGCAGAGATTCTAAGAGATCTGTGGGGTATAAAGTAAACCCACATTGAAAGCAAAGAAAACCAAGAGCCTTTCCTAATGAAAAAAAAGGTTGCCAGACCATTTTCTGAACAAAAAATTTGTCTTTTTCTGTGAAGAACAGTCCTTGTCTGTAAATTCTGCAGCACTGAGAATATCCAATAATGAGTAGGAAAAAATTGAGAGGACATTGCTTGTAGGGCTTCCTGATGTTTCAACATTTCTTTGCAAACAGCTAGGCTGTTCTTTGCATCAATCAGCTGGAAAAAGCTGTAACCTATATCTTCTGCTTTTTTCACCATTTGAGAGAAAGAGGATTTTCCTATATCCCTTTTGTAGATAGATTTTACATGTAGGTTTTTTTTCTTAATTTTTAAATTTTTCCATCTGAAAAGATTATCTACTAAAACTGCAGTTATGACTGACAGCAGAGAGACTTGCATATGCTCCTGTTGTTCTTAAGCGCTGAAGGTAGCGATTTCTTTTGCACACCAAACAGTCGCTTGCAAAGTGAAAAGATGACTAAAATGTGGCCAGGCCATCAACTGTTAATTGTTGCTCAGGTTTGAGGGAAACATGCTCCCCCCAGAAGTGCAGCAGAATAAATACACAGAAGTCTGTTTCTGTATTTGTATGTGAATTTTAAACTATGCTAATTTTATACATAACAGTTGTGCCAGGCAGACTCTATTTACATTATTCCTGTAGTTAGCAAGACATTGATATTTGCTGGCAATGAGTATTTCCAGAAGAAAACCTGCTATTGTGGTGCCTCATTCCCATGCATCAGTCATATGTTATTATGGTTTGGGAATATCAATTAAATACAAGAACTGGAATTATAACAAATTACAGATCTTTTTCATTACTTGAAGCTAGAAATTTGCAGAAGAGAAGCATAAAACAAAGTGTGGTGAAAGGAGTTAATACATAGCATTCAGATCTTATGAGCTTGAAGAGCTTACTATGTGTGACTCTTCACAGCCATAAGCTAAGATTTTTCTGTCATGAAAGAGAAATAGAGAACTGACTCTACAGGTCTGATCCTTTCTAGTCCTAACAACAGGCTAAATTAAAAGAAAACTCTAAAATGTATGCTTTGATAAAGTGATGAAGAGGTGGTGCTTTATCTTTATAATTGATTGCATTTGGCTCCCTGTGTTTTTCAGAGACATTCTTCTTGTGATCTTTCACTGCATAAAGACTTTTTGCAAAGTCCCTGCTACTCTTATAAAAGCATAAGAAATGTATTAGTTCATCAATGCGGATTAGGATATATGCAAATGTGGTGTGATTGGATACAAACAGGAAAACGCCAAAGTTCAAAAGGAAAAATTATGAAGATCATGTAACAGTAGGAAACTGTATCTAAAAGCTACAAATAGATTCACCATGGCACCAAATTTTACTTGTATACTTATATTAAGAATTGCTGAGAATTTAAATCTGTGGGGTGAGACACTCTCAAAATTTAATTGTGATCTCAGGTTGCATGAATCTGGGCACTAAAATCATCACTCAGAGCTCTCATTTTTGTATGGGTACCACAGACCCTTTATAGAAACAAAGAATGTGCATTTACAGGCCTACATTTTATCTGAAACTCTGGAAATCTGGAATTCTTCATAAAAAAAGTGAAACTTCATATCCTTGTTTTTACTACTACAAGTGTGGGTCTACCTTCTTCTCTAGCATAGTCGTCTAACTTTTATTCATGTACAGAAAGACAAATATCGCCCTTAACATTTTCTTACCACATTGCTAACTGCATGTTTAGCTTGGATTTATCACAGATTTCACATTTCAAAGACAATTTTCTTTCTCTTATTTGTATTTCAATACAGTTGTTCAGATTTAGTCAAGAACTAGATTTCGACCCAGAGATAAAAACATCATTGGAGGTTTTTGCCCTGGATTGCAACTCAGAATATTGCATGATTTTGTGGTTCTGTGATTGCATTTCTGAATGGTTTTTAAAAAGCTACACATAGAATCACTAAAGCTTCAAGAGACCAGAACCATACTGAAATATTCCTTACCATAGGGGTTGAAAAAATTTTGAGAATTATAAGAATTATTCAGATAGATCAGAAGCTGGGAAAACATTTGCTGGAACAATGTCAGGAGGGCTGAAAATTGCCTACAGTTTTGAGGAAGGGACTGGTAAAGGAAGGACAGCTTTCTCAAGACCTAGCTCACTTAAAGCTGATTAGCTATGGAGTACATGGGGAGTAAAATATCTCAGGATGAAGAAAGAAGTCAGCAGGGCTGAACCATGGAGAATAACCAGTAGAACATTATGACACAAAGGTAGGAAGAACTATGCAGGGATGAAAAATACAGGTAGAAGTAACTTATACACAGATGTGAAAAGATGTACCTTGGTGAGTTATTCATAGGCGGAAAAAGTGCTGAACAGCTTATCAGCCTTGGATATGGCGAAAATGATCCATTATTGGATCCATGGATAATGGAGTACTTCATGAGGTGAGACTGTGTTTGGGCATATGTGTAAGTTATTTGTCTTGTGGGAAAATGTTTAGATTGTGTCATGTGACTTTAGTATTACACCAATGTTCTCCACAATAGTTATTCTTCGTACATGGTGTTTGCAAGACTCTGCATTTAGTACTACAAAGTATATTGCTCATTTACTATTTGTTGTTAAAATGCAGTATTATCTCAGTTTCCTTATACTGTCTCACTAATCTACAGTAGTTTCTACAAGTCACTGAAAAACAGTGCAAATAATCATTAGCAGGAAAATGGTTAGTTGAGCTAAGATGTAACCTTTTTACTATGACTTCTAATATGATTAAAAGAAACGGGAAGAATATAGCTAAAAAATAAAAAAAAATGCATTCATTTTCTGAAAATTTAATGCAAGTACATTTTTTGAGAGGAAATGATGGTGTGCAAAACACCCTCCAGTTAGACTATGCAATAAACCGAGAGAAAATATTATGCCTAACTTCACTTTGGAAAATTTACTGTCATGATGAGCATAATGGAGACTTTCAATAGCTAAAAGTAATTTTTGCTTATGCATATTTTGTGCATTTCTCTGAAACTGCTTTTATTTATTTATGAATAATCTGTGCTTTGTGGAAATATTGTTAAAATGCAACCAAAAAAATTCTTTCTTAGCACTTTTTCCACTCTTTGAAAATAACCTGGCTATATTTTATGAAGTTGAGTAGCATTAAATTAATTTTAGACATAGTAGACATGTCATTTTTAAAAAGTAGCTTATGTAATTTTCCTTTCTTGCCAGAGAGTGACTGAGTATCTTGTAATACCACTAAACTGTCCTATATCTCATAACAGAAAATTAATTGTTTAGCAACTTTATACTTATTTGTACTTTCACTATTCAGCTGTGAAGTGATTTACCAAATTACTTCAATTTAGCAGTCCTCCTGTCTGACATAGAAATCTCAGTGGACAGACAAAGGGTGTAAGGTCAATCCAGTTTCATATGTGGATGGGAATCCTCCCTTTATTCTCAGTGATTCATTTAAAAAGAAAAATCATGCTATATTTAAATGTTGTGGTTGTAATATATTCATCACATTGTTTGTAACCAAAAAAACTTGCTTCAAACTCTGTGAGAGCACCTTTAAAAAGGCTTCCTTTGATTTATAATATTTTGTTTTTCTACAACTACATTTAAAAAATAATTCAAATATCTGAAATATTGAGTAAATACCCCTGGCATTATCCTCCTGTTGGGGGAGGAGTGTCACTAGGGTGTCATTTCTGACTGTTTCTAAGGTGTGGTCTCATAGGCATTTAGGAAAATATATGCAGGAAAAAATAATTAACTGAGAGTTTCTTAAACTGCTGATATGCTGTGCTGAGGTCAGCATTCTATGGCTGCTTGCACTGACTCTACAGATTCTTTATGGCATCAGATGCCATTTGGAACAAGGTTAGAATTAATAACCATTGCAGAGATGGTTTCTCTGTTCCTTAGAAATTGTCTACAGTCACCAAACACTGGAATTTATGTTTTTAGCTGGAATCAATTAGCTCATGCTGCCATAAAAAAAGCCAGTAATACAATTCATCTTTGGAGAAGGTATGTTCCTTTGGGGAACATACAGTGTCTGAAATCCTACAGTTTCTTAGTGAATCTTCGTAAAAGCTCCAAGAGACGTTGTTCATGAATCCAAAGGAAAATGCAATTAAAGGCTGAAATTCCTATAAAGCAAAGTGTTTCATGGGATGATGCAAGAAACAAGAATAACTTGGGATAGCCTTTGGTCTGGAGCAGATTGGGTTGTGAAAGATGAAACTTAATAAACTTTTCTCTTGCAAAAATTTTTAAGCCATACTTTTCAAATATTGAGCAAAACAACTGAGGTCTTGTGTTTGAGACTGTGTTACTGAAGGAAATGTTTTCCTTCCAAATGAACCCTTGGTTGCATTTGCTAGTACCTTTTAGTGGCATTTCCTCATGAATTGTGAAGATTCTATCAGTATTATTCAACCACCAGTCCTGAATTTATTTACTCACAAATATGTCTATGTGACAAGGTAGCAGTTTCAAGACCTTTTTTATTTATTTTTAATTATTTTTATCACTTAAGTAAACTTTTTAATTTGTTCTTTGTAGTTTGTCCCATGTTTCCAAGATCCAGGCAGTAGGGTCTAAAGACTATGGCAGGGCTTCTCCAGTTGTTTGGAGCAGCACTTCAGTCAGCCTACCTCAGTCAGAAGTCCTGGAAAACATCACAGGTGGAAGGGCAGATGTAGCATGAAGTCCCCTGTCCAGAGGTGTTTTTCTTGTGATAATGTCCACCATATCAAGTAGAAGACCTGCAGTAATATTAGGTAACCATTAGCATGACCTCTGAGATAAATAAGGTAGGCTTTTAAGAGAGGCATGGTTTGACCAAAGGCATAATTATAGTGCGCTGAAGTGCCCTTTCTGATGACATCTGTTTGCTGATACATTTTGCTGTGTCTTCCAAGTGGGCAATATTGTCAACATAAATACTGCTTAGGCAAAGAAGAAACTACTTCCATGCTAAATAAGAATTATTTAATATTTTATTTTGTGGAGGTTGACTGTACTGGCCCTCAATTACCCTTAGATGGTTTATTGATATTCTGTGTTGCAAACCTGCAATAAGTAACTGTATCTGCTAAAAAGCATAAACTGATTGACGTCATTGGCCAAGCAAGTGCTCGGCAGGGAATTTGCTAAGAAACTGATACTGTGACCTCCATCTTGCAAGAAAATATATAATAAGGAAAAGTTATCACAGTTAAAAAAAAATAAAACCTAGAATCCGTTTAAGTGGATTGAGACAAACCCTATGGAGAAGGGCTGGTGGGTATTCGTTGATGAGCCAAACATGATCTGGCAATGTCTGCTTACAGCCCCAAATGCCAACCACATCCCAGGCTGCATCAAAAGATGTGTGGGCAGCAGGTCAAGGAAGATGACTCTACCACTCAACTCTACTCTTGTGAGAGAGCACCTGGAGTGCTGCGTCCACCTCTGAGGCCCCCAACTTAAGAAAAACATGGATCTGCTAAAGAGAGTCCAGGGGAGTGTGACAAATATGATCCGAGGGCTGGAGTTTATCTCCCATACAGACAGGTTGAGGGAGTTGAAGTGGTTCTACCTGGAAAGGAGAAGGCTCCATCAGACCTTAGAGCAGCTTTCCAGAATCTAAAGGGGGCCTAAAAGGAATCTGGAGAGGGACTTTTTACAGGCATATGAAGTGATAGAACAAGGGGAATGGTTTCTACTTGAAAGTAGGTGTATATTAGATGTTAGGAAGAATTTTTTTACTTTGTGGGTGGTGAGACCCTGGCACAGGTTGCCCAGGGAAGCTGATGATGTTCACTCCTTGGGGGTGTGCAAGGCCAGTGCTCAAGGCTTTGAGCAACCTGCTCTAGTGGAAAGTGTCCCCACCCATGGGAGGGGTGTTGGAACTACACGATCTTTAAGGTCCCTTTCAACTCAAACCATTCTATGGTTCCATGATTCTAAGTTAGCTCTAAACGAGACCTGGTACATCTCAGGCACAGCTCCACCTCCACAGAAAATTTTCTTCAAATTTTCCTGTGTCAAACCA
>VZSJ01000448.1:139854-189687 GCA_013398405.1 Pheucticus melanocephalus
AAAGCAGAACTTACTCTAAAAGACAGGACAATAAAAATCATTTTGCAGAAGGAAATGAACAGAGGTTGAAAAAGAAGGCATTAAGTATATTATCCTTTTCCTCATTCTTTGTCACTATTTCCTGCCTGCCCCTCCTAATAAAGGATGGAGAGTTTCCTTAGCCCTCCTTTTGTTGCTAACGTATTTATAAAAACATTTTTTTGCTGTCTTTCAGGGCAGAATCCAAATTAAGTTCTAGTATTATTAGCATAGTACTTGTGTTCTGCTGTCTGCAGCCCATTTGAGTCCTGGGTGGAATTTTAAAATTTTCGTAGTCTGATAAGTCATGACTTTTCTCATATTTGATGGTGTTGTACTTCAATATAATTGAATACTCTGAAAGAAGTCAGAACTGAAACCTAAATTAACAAAAAATGTCTCTATGAACAAAAGCAAAATATGCTCTTTTTCTTTTACATGTCATTAATTTTGAAATGTGTTTATTTTACCTTAAGTGCTAAGAGAATTTTTTATAACTGGTAGCACTGAGAAAGTTCAGGGACACCTACCTTAGCAAATATGCCATCTAGAGTCAGTTAGTATCCAGTTTGTAAGTGGGTGTCCCCTCTTTCATTTGTGGTTGTGTTTTCTGAGCTAAGAAAGAAATTTTCTATCAATGTAAGTAGACTAGTAAATAATACTAGACATATTTTTTTATAACTAGGAAGTAAGGAAATGTTTGCAGCATTTAATCATAAGATATGAAATTCTTTGCTACAAGGATTCAGTAATTGACATTCATATATTTCTCACAAAAAAATTTTAATAGCATTGGGTAATTTCAGGTCTTGTACAAAATGTGTTTTATTCATGATCAGATGAAGACAGTCAAATTTTGTATTTCTGGGTATAAGTAGACCAGTGTAAGAGCTGAAAAATATACAAACCTTTCTCTCCTCTCATGATAGATACATTAGTGTCTATCACACTACTGAGGTCCCATTTTATTTTGATAAAATTGGGGGTGAGGGGGAAATGGACAGATGGGTATTTCCCTTTTTCTGTGTTAGTTATTGACCTCAGATTGCGGTGGAATGATTTCAGGTACTAAATTAGTTGTCAAGATATTGTGGCATATATTGTGTTAGCACTGGAAAATAAAAAGGGAAGGTGTAAATAAAATGACAAGTTTGATTAGGCAAAAGCTTAATACAATACAAATAAAACATAAAAGCATAGTTTCTGACATTTTATTCTATTTTAAAAAGTTTAACTACTTAAAAGTCATATTGCCTCACAACTATATTATCTTTTCTTAGGTACAGGAAAAATGAATGTCTGTCTTTTGCAATAATGGTAGGAAATCTGCCTTCTCCTCAGATTATCATATTCTAGCAGTAGTTGGTGGAATGTTATCAGTAAAAGAGAATTTAATGATCTCAATTCATCTGTGTTTTCTGTTCAAATTAATGCAGTGTTGGAGGAAGTAACCAACTTAAAAAGTACCAACTCAAATCCCAGCCTGTTGTTTCTTCCTTTGAGCCCAAAGGTGTTAAATGTTACTCCCCCGCTTCTTACAGCTTCAGTGATGTGAAGAAATGTATTTTCATATAGAGAACACAGGATCCCAATTATGTCAGTCAGCTGAGGTAGTATAAAGCCTTGAGTCAGTTGCAAATAACAGATAATAACATTAAAGTCAGTCTGTCTCATTACTCCAAGAGCATATGATGTGTTCCTATTCTTATAATTACATTTCTTCCTATAAAATATTCCCTGAGATCTTTCAGTGGCATCCTCCTTTGACAAGATAAAACCTGAATGGTCAGAGTATCCTAAAGTATCTTTAGACCTTTTTCATAATACTGTAAAGCTCTTCTACTGAAACCAAAAAAATATTAGAAAGCTCCAGTTTCTGTAGGTCTTACTGCTCTAATTCGAAGGCAGAGCTCTGAGACTTCATATGCTATTGCAATTAATATGCTGGACTTATACTGAGGAAATTTGAGATCATTTCTAGCTTTTCAAAGCACTCTTTCTAACCTTGTCTTCAGATCATGTCTAATTTTTTACTTTGATATGGTAAAGAATGATTGCTATTCCTCAATCTCAGATGATTCAAACTTTCATGTACTCATGCTATTCTGACAACACTAGTTGAAGCTACAGAACATCATATATGTTAAAAACATAATTTATATGTTGTAGAGAAGTTTAAACAGCCTTGGATGGTGGGAGGGTGGTGCCTAAACTGAAACCAGTATTGCCTGTTGCTTGTAATCCTAACCCTCCACATTTCTGGGCATGTCTTCAGAATAAAGCATTTATTACCTTGGTTTACCTCTTCCATTTAACAGCCAATGTACCATACCTAACAGCTGCATACTTTCCAAAATCCATAGTGAATTACAGCTTTTTTTTCTCTTTGTCATATGACACTCTTAGAGTTCAAACATCGCTGTAGCTACACTAAGTTTATTCATGGGGGAGTGAAGAAAATGAAGATTATTTTTTATTGCTATGGAAATACATGATACATGCAGTAAAAAGTTCACAAGACAGTGCTGTGTAAATATTCAGTTTGAAAGTACTTTTCTTTTATCAATGCTTTAACAAGTTTTCCTTAAATACACGGTGATATATAAAGGCTCTACCAAAATTGCTCAGGATCTCAATGTCTCTGCTAAAGCAGCATTGCAAGAGACACGGTAGCCACAGCAAGTTGATGGCTAAATGCCAGTTAGAAAATTTTATTTCGAAAATACTCTTCACAGTTCATTTCACAACCATGGACAGATATGCCTCCAGCCTCTAGAGGCAAAAAAATTCTAAGGTAAGAAAATAGGAACTATTCTATAAAAGTCAGATGGAATTCTTTTTCTCTTGTTTTATTTTTCAATAATTATTACCCTTATTGGTGCAAAAATCCCTACAGATAAATTTTAGAACACCTTTATTCCATACAGGTCTACATTACATAATATATAAACTACAATCACTGTAACTCCCTTTATTTAGAATGCCTTTTTTTTTTTTCTCCTCATTTTCTCTTCCTTTTGTTCTTTGTTCTCCTTTCATTTTCTTCTTCCTTTCTTAGCTGAATATGCCTACTCTTCATAATAGTGAAGCTATTAACTTAATGCAATGTTAACATAAAACATATGGTTTTAAAAAATAGGTCAAATGCTGCCAAAAGTTTAAACACTTATGAAGGACTTACTACAAGGCAAGTGCTACAGATATTCCAAATCATAATGTTCATACTGTTAAAATTAGTGAAGTTGATGCTGAATTCCAAGTTTTGGAAGAATGCTTTGTGCTGTTCTGAAAATATCAGGAGATTCACCACAGCCAATAAAACCCATATCTGTTTAAATTTTGTCTTAAAATTACACTAGCTCTGAGTTTCAAAGGCACTGCTGTATTTGTACAGCAGTCAATGAATGTATGAAGTGAGGAGAAAAAAACAGGATCTCTGGGTCTGTCATTAGAATTTCCTCAGAAGATGGCAGAGAGGTAGAGCACTGACTTTACTTGTTTGTGCTGCAATAAAATAAATAAATACAGAGAAAATAAGATGGCCAGAAAGTAAGAAGAGAAGTGAGCAGCTTACTCAAAAGTGAAGCTGAAACTATTCTTTTTTGCCCTCTCTAACCTTGGTTCAGCACTGTAGGAGCATTTCAGCTTTTACAGCCTGTGACCAGGCTGCCAGCCCCAGCTCAGTTCAATGCTTCCATCTGCTCGCAGTCCGTGGGTTTTCCACATCTCTATATATGGTGCTTTTCAGCTGAGTTTTGCTACAGTGTAACCTGCTTTTGTGCACTGACTGAGGAGGAAAATGAGTTGGTTTAATTTATTTATTATTTAGATTAAAAGACAGTAGAATTAAAAATGAGCCAAAAGAAAGCCCAAAGCTTTTACTCCTATTATTAGGAGGATATCAGTTGTGTCCTGGTCTCTATCTAGTCCCTTTATTAAGGTCAAAGGAATGTCTGCATCCAAGTCCTTCTGAACTTCACTCTTGGGAGGTTAGACCCCTCTCTTTAATAATACCAGCTTTTTTTATTTTTTTGTTTGTTTGCTTTTTAAATACACAGAAGGAAGAAAATATAATCTCCTTGAATAGAAAACATTATGCTTGACAGAACTTTTTCTATGGTACAGAATAGGCTGCTGTGACTACTAAAGAAATCCCGTTTCATGTGCTGTAAGTACAGCCAGGAGAGATTCTGAAATAGGATATGCTCAATAGGGCAGTCCCACTGCACTGAATTTCTGTTGTGTCACAGTGTGTATTGTCAAAACTCTTAGTGGTTTCTTTTGAAAGTGTAGTAAGCCCTGCAGGGGCTTCATCACTCTCGTTCCTTTACGAAAAACCCAACACCCATCTCCCCCCCACCAAAAAAACCCCAAACCCAAAATAACAAAAACAAACAAACAAATCCCTCCTTCCTTCTACCATTACAGAATACTTTACGGGAAGAAGATGCCCCTGTTATTTTCATGCACTGCAGAGTTTATTAACGGAAGAACCAATTCCTACCACCATGGAACCTTTAAAATCTTAATAAATTACAGCAATAATTTTCTGTTAGCCATGCTACTGATCCCATTTGGATTTAAAGTTATGGCTCGTTATGTTTAGCATCTGCTTTATGCACACTGTTTTCTCATTATGAATAAATCAATGAATCAATTAGGGGCAGTGAGCTTTGCAAAGGCTTGCAGTAGAAAAATTGAAGATTATGTTAGTTAACCCATGATGCAGCAAGTAACTATGTTCCTCTATAGGCCTATCCAGAAAGGAGAGAATACTAATCGTGTCAGGGTGTGAAAAATAAAGTACCCCACACAACAGAGGAAGAGTTTGGCATCCCTCTGAATGAGACTTTTGGGCTCCTGGAAGTTGAAAGTAAACTTAGGGATAGGGATCCTAGGATTGTTAACTCAGAAGTCCATGCTGCTTTCGCCGTCCGAATGGATAAGAAAGTGTGGGAAGATGATTACCTTCCCTATCCCTACAGAGGACTGATTCCCCCTTTGTTGCTGTCAAATTCTCAGGATTATTCTGGCTTCTGTAGATGCCTGTGTGATGGGAGAATACTGAAGTGATTATACTAAGAATTTTTGTACATCTCACATTTCCAGAGACGCAAAATTCTCCCAAAATTACAGTTTGTGGGTTGTTTCCTCCTCTTTACCTCCTACCTCACAAAGAACATTTGAGTTTTTTCCCTTAAACCCATTTATAATATCAAAGAAACACACATATAGTTTCAGGGGCATTTTAAATGTTCATGAAATGAAATTTTGTCTGAAATTCACATACAAAAATACCACAAATAGTCCATTAAAACCCCTTATAGTTTGAACTGAACAGTCCCCTGATAATTTTCTGTGCTTTGTCTGTCACTTCTTCCCTCTGCTCAGGTGACATTGTGTTTCCTTGGAATCAAAAAGATCAAAGCAACTTCTGACCTCAGGTGGTTCTTGTGTTGTGAATTATGGAAACAACTACAACTGCCTTGGAGGCTTCCACATTGCCTGGAGTTTCAACTGTAAATTTAGCAGAATAGCATGATCTTGAGAGTCAAGAAAGGAAAAGCACTTCTGGGAAGAAGGGAGCCTATGAATCTATAAGTTGTCTAGAATGAACTAATACATTTAAGTACTCATGAAAGCTTATCCTAGAGCTAATTTTTTCTAAGCTTTTCTTTACATAAAATATAATGTATTTTGCTGTTCTTCACAGAAGGAGCAAGAAAGTGAGTTGTCTAATTTGTTTCTGTTCTTCCTATTCTGTCTTTCATGTATAAACCAGAAAATAGTTCTTTTGATGTTGCTTTTTGGTTGTCTAGAAATTTTGCTCTTTCTACATTTTTCATTAAGTTAATAGTTGCTTCTCAACTCCTAATCTAATAAATTGCATGATTCTACCTTAGAAAAATAAATTAAAAAAATCCCACAAACAAAAAACCAAACAAACCCCTAAACCAAAATAAACCAAAATAAGCAAAAAAAAACCAAACAAAAACAACCCAACTCCAAATCTCAAAACATTATTTCATTTGGAAATAATTTCTCTTTATAATATTACTTAGGTGGTGTTGGGGCACTAGGATAGGATGCCTGGACAAGTTGTGGATGCCCCATCCTTGAAAGTGTTGAAGGCCAGATTGGATGGGGCTGTGAGCAACCTGATCTAGTGAAAGGTGGGGTTGGAACAAGATGGTCTTTCCAACCTTCAAACCTAAACTATTATATGATTGTCTAAAAGATTTTTTTTTCAAACAAAACCAAAAATAAATAAGTGAAGGCAAAGGAAGATTTACCCATGACATTTTGTTTTGCTAGAATTTTGATTTTTTTATCAATGACAATCTGCTACTTTAAAATATGGTAATACTTTACATGTTCTTTGGATGTCAACCTTGCTCTTCCAGAAAACATGGCAAGTTTCTCCACTATAGCTTCTCTAAAAACTTCACTTGTTGTCATAAATACTTTCTGTAAGTATGAAAGCCTTCATCTGTAATATTGATTAATTTTTATGTTTATTTAGCTTTCTTTCTTTTAGTGTTAACTTTTATTCAGGACTTTGACCATGTAGTAAAAAATTGAGCAGAACTGGATAGTTTTCTGTTCTGCTCCTTCTGTTCATATTCCTTAAGAGTTTGACTCCGGTGCCTCAGAGTGTCTTTGTGAAAAAAAAAAAGAAAATATCTACACATTTTTTGCAGACTTTGTACGCTATTTAAAAAATTATTTTTAATGGTAATTAAGCTACAATGGCCTCAAGGCTTTGAAGATTTGCTGATTTGCTCAAGGCCTGGACTAAAAGGTTAATTTGTAGACTTCTTCAATTAATCAAAACCAAAATTTCTTGCAGGCAAGTCTCTAAAGATATGTGATTTGCTTCTAAAACAGGTTGTACAACATGGTTGTATATGCTTGGAATGTGATCCTGAAGTTAGAACTTTAGTAACACAATTCAAATAAAACAAATAAAGAACCAAAAGATAAATAAGACAAGTTTTGAATTAGAACCTTCTTTGGAAATAGGTGGCTGCTGTGTGGCCCCAAAATTTAGATGTTTTGGGATGCTATTGCTCCCAGGACTTGTTTGGCTGTGTCCAAGTGTTCTTGCTGAGATTTGTCCATAATATGCCTTTGATAGAATCAGGCTAATATTCAAATACATTTCCTGCCAGTACTAGTTCAACTTTCAAGAAGTTTGAAATCTAGAAGTTCTTTAGTCCCAGATGTTTGCTCTTCATTGCAACTCAAATAGTTGTAACTTAGACAATAAAAGAAAAATTTAAACTGAAAATATTTTTAATATTTTTTTGAAAACAAACAAACCAAAACCAAACCCAAGACCAAAACTGCTGACTTTGAATTGAGTGATGTGCATTTGTGCTCCTTAAATGTCACTTTTTGTGCATTTTTTTTCCTAAAAATTGAGAAACTCCCACAAATGTCTGGGATTCAAAGTTTTGTCTTTGGAGGGTGAAAAAATGTATTGTCTGTGAATCCATACTAGCAAACCCATTTATTTTTACCCTTTCGTATTAAGACTTTACGATCTGGAGGGATCAGACCCCTTTCTAGATCTCAGTTGCCATGGTGCAACTGAGCAGTTGACCATGAGATTTCCAAAAACAGAGTCTGAGGCATTTATATATATATATATATATATATATATATATGTATATGTATATGTATGTGTGTGTATGTATATACGCACACACTATTTCCAGGGAAGATAAACAAAGGTACCAGGACTACAGAGAGAAACATGAGACTGAGATATAACAAGTGAAACTCTGTCAAGGCTTAGAGTGACATGTCAAAATTGAAGTAACCAATTTTTTAACTCTTTTAGCTCTTTGATCAGTGCCCAGATGCTTTCAAAGGAGAGAACTAATCCAGTTAACTCCTGAATAATACTTTTTAGAGAGAGGTAAGAAAGAATTTGTTCAAACCCAGTGAACATTTTGTTATGTGAATTTTGCTCTGCTCTCAATATATATAGTAGCTAAAACTACATACGAATGGACACAGTCTTTTGAAAATAACAAACTCAACCATCTAATCTTAATACAACTGTTTTCTTTTTTTTTTTTTTTTTGAAATGCAGCATCTTGGGAATGTGCTTATTAAGCAGGTGAGCATAAATTAAAAAATAAATTCTAAGGCTCCCTCTTCAGCCTTATCTCTTTTAAAAATTGAGAGTATTCAATTTTCTGAAAGACAGTCTCTGGTAAGAAAAACACCATCTCACCTATTTTCTAGTTTCAATTTTTATCAAATACTTGAGAAACAAAGCAAAAAATCTATGATGTGTAGAAAAAATGTGCATGAGTTTATTTTTCAAATTAATTAACACTGGAAATTTTTCATTACTTATTTTGAGAAAATGTGCAAAAATCTTGACACTAAGAAATGGAATGATATGAAATTAATTGTATAAAGTTATCTATTTGTTTTTACAAAGATTATTTTACATTTTAATTTGTCTGGGCCACAATTAGATGTGGAAATCTGCTGTAAAATCTTTCTGTTATTTTGTTAAATTATTATTTATCTTCATGGATTCACTCTCTTCTGCCTGTAAATATCTGACAGGCATTTTTTTTATCTGATTGAGGCTATAAAATAAAAGAAATTATACACCTCTCTTAGCAGTCCTAAGTAGCATGAGAGAAATATAATAATAATAATAATAATAATAATAATAATAATAATAATAATAATAGCAGTAGCAATCTTGGGGATTTTGACCAATATATCTAATATGGGTTATGTCTTTCTTCTAATATGGGTTATGTCTTTCTTCTGTAGTCTGAATGATAGCCATGAAATATTAATCAGCAGCTCTGAGTACTGATGAATAATAATCATCTTTCCCTTAGGAGATGCTCATTCATTTCTTCAGGCTGTCTTTATGCTGACATGAATCAGTGTTTGTTTAGGAAAAAAAGACACTACAGGAACCAGCACTTTTAATTGTTGGAACTCAAACATTCCAGAAATGTACAGAAATTAGTGCATGCACTTTTCACAATAATGGCACTTTAATATTGGAATATCTAGAAAGAGAGGTAGTGGATTCAGCACGTTTTCAGGCTTTTTCAAGCCTGGATTATTTTCTAAAAGTTTCAGTATCCAGAAGAGTTAAGTGAAAACAGATTGGTTTGCGTAGTAGAAGAGTTGGCAGAAGGTGGTTCAGGAATTTCTTTCAGCTTTTTTTGACAGAAAAGGGGTCATATGCTATGTCACATGAAGTTTTCATTGCCCCATTTCATAGCCTAAGAGGAATCGTTGGTGAAATTCTGGCAGCACCCTAGTGTTTCTGAAGCTGAAGTCCCCATATTCCTGGAATCACAAGTCTTTTATATTGCTACTTAAAATCCTACTGCTATTTCAAATTCACTTTTGTTCCCTACATCACCAGTTCAGAAAGAAGTAGAAATTCTCAAGGAAAATAACTTTACAAACTTGCTGACCTTGTAGTCAGTAAAATTTTAATAGATAGCATGATCAGAATTTAATTTCCTCCCAGGATTGTTATATATATTATTTATTTCTAAATAAGTCAAACTCAAACTTTGTAAAAGACAAAACATTTGAAGCATCAATATTTGATGTGAAACAGGACACAGACTAATAAGTTCTGACCCTTTTTGAACAGCAATGCCCATATGCCTCTTGGTTATGTCTGGAAATTTCAATATCCATTGACATCTGAACATCTAGTAATTTTGGCTGAAACAGAATGAAAACAAGACCATTATAATATTATACATATAACAATATTAATATATTTTTTAAGTAAAAGTAGTTCTTAGTAGTATTCTTATAGGAATATTTCCTAGACTTTTTTGCTTCTTTGTTTTCTCTTTTTTTTTTTTTTGTAAAGTTTCTTGCAGCATAATCTAAATTCAAGACGTTCAATATCTCCCCCTTTCCCTTTTCAAGATTATCATTAGAATGATACCTCACTTTTTGGAATTGCTCAGCTCTAGTCAGCTAAGCAGAGAAGGTTCTTCTCTCCATTATTTTTATTCCCTCGATTCTTAAAACAATCTACATAGAATTCTCAAAAATCAGGATCTTGGATCTCTAAGGTAATTCCAAGTCTTTAAAATCTCCTAACCCATTTCTCCTCTTCTCCAGGCATCATTTAGCTGTCAAGTTATTTATAGCACATCTCCTGACAGGAGCTCGGAAGCAGTTGTCTGGCATAAACCATTGGGAGGCTCTGGAGAAGCTGTAGAGATTGGACTTGTAATAACTCCTCTGTTTTGGTGACAGCAAATTTGGCTCTAACACTGAGCAGGCTGTGATTGCTCCCATGGCTGTGCAGTCACCTCCTCCTGGGGACATTGGGGACAGCGGCTGCCCAAACGCTCCAGCAGTGACATTCAAGGGGACAGGAGCGGTTGCAGCACTGCACACAAAAGGAACAAGCCAGGCAGACACCTTCAGACTGCCACCTTCTTAAGAGACCCTGGCCCTCAGAAGCAAACGGTTCAAAAGTGTCAGTGCTGCTCTGTGAATCACAGAATTCTCCTCTTCTGCTCTCTGTGAAATCAGAAAATAATGTTTTGCTGTGGTCTTGGCTCAGCTCAGCCAAAGGAACTTCCCATTTAAACCAAAGCAGTAAGATATCAGTAATTGACTGCAAAAATAATGAAATAAAATTCATTGACTCTATTGAAAACTTGGTAACAATCAAGAAAACAAAATTGATTTAAAAAAAAAAAAAAAAAAGAACGTTTTTCTGCAGCTATTTCAACAAGGCATTGAGTTCCATTTTCTCAATCACTGGGTAGTAAAATTGATACACAATTATAACCAAGGATTCATTACTAGTATAACTGAAATCTAACTAAACTAAAATTCTAACAAATTAGTTTCAAATTCAGCAGTATCTTTCCCTAGGAATTATCACAGAATGAACAGAGACTGTTTACAGGTATATGAAAAGTAAATAGTCCTTTCCACATGTGTATAATTTACTATTTATTTTCATGGTCATTTTTGACGGAAAGTTAGTGTTACATCTTTATGCTTGCCCACTTACGTGCTTCATAATTCTTAATAATTCCTATTATATTCCTATTCTGATAATAATTCATAATTCCTAAGCTCTGTCACTGATGCCCTTTGTGCAAGCTCACTGGGAAGTAAGGCAATTGAAAGCAAGGCAGCTGCCACACTGTATTTTTGCATTATGCTTTACTTTTCTTGTGTTGATGCTATTAAGAAAAAATATTCCAACGCCTAAATCTATTATTGGTCATGCTAATTTCTAATATGAATGGATATTCAGTCTCCCTGAAATGAGAATAGAGTGAAAAATGGTAGTACAACTGTTTATAATAAACAAACCAGAAATTATGTGATAACTCTGTCTGTTTTAGTATACTACTTTGACCTCTGCTTGACAAAAATTTAAAAAGTGCATGGCAAATGTTTCAGTTTAGCAGATGTGATATACACAGACACTGTTACTGAGCCTTAGGCTTGATAAATTCAAAATGTTCTATTATATTCCTTAAGGTCACCTTTATGCATTTCTTAATTTCTTTTAGTCTCTAGGAAGAAGACACACAATAAGTAACTCTCCCTCTCTGATTTTGATTTGGAAAAGGAAGTCTAGGTCTCCTGTACCACAGTAAGTCTTTCTCTCCTGATAAGGAATATTAGAGTTCACCAGGTCAGTTTTATTTCCAAGGAAGTATTGAGGTGCTGCAGGGCAAATTACAAGAGAATTTTAAGTTTAATTTGTATGTGACAGAAAACTGATTTACACTGAAAGAATTTTCATATAATGTAACCAATGTTTAAATGGTACTATATGAAAATATTTTTTTTTCAGTTTGATTGGAAAGGGTATAACAAAATACTCATTTCAGAAGAGCCCTACAATGACTAGGTTATATCCATTTTTTCTTGCTGTTTTCAATGATTTTTTTACCTTTTCAAAACAATTCTGAAGTTCAGGAACTTATTGACTTAAAATAGTGCAATTTTGCAAAACTCAAGGTAAACCTTGAGTTTTACAGAAAGTAAATAACCTGAGAGTGTGAAATGGTGAAACAATTGTTAGGATATAGACAAATTTTGTTGGGGTTTGAAAATATCTGCTGAGTTTTAGCTTGTTTGTTTGTATGTTTGAATTTTTTTGCTAAACAGAGAAGCACCTCTTACCTTAATGGTGCCAGCTGAGCGGCAAAATATTTAAGCTTCAGCTCCTCTGACATTTTGAAAATTAATGGAAGTTTCAACACATCATTTCTGCTGGTTTAGATGTGGTTGTTTGCATAGTCTAGATAAATTTCAGATGGGCTCTCAGATCTCTAACATCTATCAATATCTGTCAACAACCCAAAGTTTCAGAACATTTCATTTCATTTATAAAGCTGTTCTGGAGCACCACTGTTTGTTTGATCCATGTATTTTCTGAGTGTTGTAATGTATGTTTTCATCACAAGATTGAGCATTTTATTACATTGAATGCTCAACAGAATGGAGTACTAGTGAAGCTGAAAAACTGCTGTATTACATTTGTCAAAAGAAATCTGTTTTGATGATGGAACTGAATCCATAGCCCTTGTTTGTTGTTTAGTTGACTTAATAGTGTTTTCATATGGAAGAGAGTTTGTACTGAAAAATGCTGATTGCAAAAAAATCCCCACACATGAAAATAATTTCAAGAGCGTGCTGTTGTTTTTGGGGTTTTATTTTGTTTAGTTTCTAGGTTTTGTTGGGGTTTTGTTTTGTTTCATTTCTAGGGTTTATTGGAGCTTGGTTTTGGGTTTTGGGGTTTTTTTTGGTTGGTTTGGGTTTTGGGTTTGTTTCGCTTGGTTGGTCTGGTTTGATTTTTCAACAGTGATGAAAAGTTATGTTTCAAAATTCCCTTGACTTCTTTACCATGTATGTTAGCCTGACAAAACTGGTGAACACAATGCCCTGCTCTCTCCTAATCTGCAGTCCCAGCAAGGTGAATGGCCAGAGCGTGCTGAGCTCATGCTTTATACTGTGCCTAAGCGCTGGGATCTGAACAGCTCATATGGTTTGGCTTAGAATTAGGCAATCCAGACCTTAAAGGACTTTCACATATTCTGCTACAGAAATAAAAATTTGGAAGACCTGCAAATAGTAAATTCTTTCAAGGTCATACTGTTGCAAACTTCCCAGGGAATTCTGATGTTTGGTTGGATTTCTGTGGCAGTTGGAAAGCAAACTATGAAATCATCTTCAGTAAAGAATGAACAGCCTGTCAACTCACAAAAGAGCAATGTTTAATGATAAAACCTATAAAACTATCTAAACCAAACACTTGTAAGTTATTGTCAGCTATAAACCAATATAAAGTGGTTTTTTTTTTTTTTTTGTTTAACCAGTCAAGTTTTTCAAACTAGATATAGAGCATTGTATAGTCAGATGAAATCACAGATCTAGGAGAAGGAAACATTGAAAGGAAGAGGTATGTCCAGAGGGAACAGGGACATTCCACACAATATTTTAAGAGGTCGAAGACACAAACATAGGGAAAGAAAGATTTTAAGAGAAGATAAATTGGTTTTGGGCAGAGTAAGAAAATATGAAGAAAATTAAAAAAATAAATGAGAGTTATTTCAGAATGGAGATAGGTAGATAATATTCAGAAAAAGTGTCATTAGTATTTTCCTATTAGGCCTGCAATGCATGGGATTTTATAATTTATGGAAATTCATAAAAAAATAATCAAATGGGACACCACTTATGGATGTTAAAAGCCAAGTCCCAATAGTCTGGTTTCCTTAAAATTTTGTGGAGAGTTCCTTTAAGACTTTGGACTCTCTGTATGAACTTTGGGAAATGTGGTGAAGCTGCCACTATCATCTATTGACATTTAGAAAAAAAATATTCTGTGTCAGTTCTGGATTTGACAGCAACAGGCTAGAAATCTTAGCTATCTTAAGAAAGGCTAGATTTGACATTATTGATAATCCTCTTCTTTGTGTTAGTAATAGATACTATTACTGTAGAATAAACAAACAGGAAATGGCTCATCTAGAAAAGACAAAGCTCTTCAAAAACAAACATCTAATTTATTAGAAAAGGACAGAAAAATATCACCAATTACCATATGACATTTGTTTGAGTGAGGAGAGTGTGTGTATCCTTGTGCCCATTTTATCTTCACTCTCACACGAAAGGAGGTTTTAAAGTGTCACACCAATGGACATGTAGTGTAGTGAAAAATAATATTTTGTTTAATCATTTGTGCATATAAAAGTTTCAAGACATAACAGCCTTTTAAAAGAAAACAAAATAGTCTGGCTATTATTAAAAAAAATAGTCTGGATATAATAGTAATAGCTGTTTTGTGACTTAATCCTCTTCTTCTACCTAAAGAAGTTCCTGGGATTTAGAGGATCCCAGAGTTTATTTAGCCAAACATCTTTGCTGAATGGTGACTCGCTTCCCAGTGCATGCCATTCTTTCAGAAATTGCAGCAGGGTTAGTTATCACCTTGATTTGGCACTCAGAGCCTTTAGCATTAAGGTAAAGGAAATAGTTTTCTAACTTTGCAACCTTTGGGGCAGGCAACTCTTCTCCAGGTACATCTGAGCAAGATATTCACTGCTGTGAGTCAGTTCTCCAGTATTATCTGACATTTACTGTGCTCATTAAATCAGCTCTTCATCAGGAGAACAAGGAATCTAACTAAAAACAAGGAGACAAATCTAGCTCTTAGAAATTAAAACCAGTAAAAATCATGTGTTTCTCTGGTTAACTTGAAGGCCAATGTAGTTGTGGGAATGGATGAGCATAAACAAGCTACTGTTGCTGAAGAACTGGCTGCTTAAGTTTCAAAGATGGACAACATTTTGGAGTAAAAACCACACAGATGCATCTTCTTCATTTTGTTTTATTTTATTAATTTGAAGCGCTATGTTATCTAAAAAGGGGGACCTATCTTGCTGAAGTAGCTGGGAAAGTACTTAGTGCTAGGCAGAAAGACCAGGAAGCAGCTGTGTGTTTAATTTTAATGTGTTAAAGTGTTTAAATAACGTGTTAAAGTGTTTGGGGAGTTTGTGTTGTCTTTTCTGATGTCAACAGTTGCAAGCATTCAAATTGCTCTGACACAAAGAAGGTAGAAACAAAAAATTGTCTTGATAAATTTCAACTGATATAGGCAACTGCTAAAATCTTTCAGGGCCATACTGTCGCAAACCTCCCAGGGAATTCTGATGAAAGGGTCTGTTGCTTTGTCCAGTATGAGAGTTATCCCTCCTTTCTCTTTCTCAAACATTAAGGGGAATGTCCAGTGTTCTGGCCTTCATACGATAAGCAAAGTATTTCTAGTATCATCCCTGGCTCGGCTACCCTGGTCACGTTAACATTGTCCACTGCAGAGTTAGAGGCTCACAGCTTCTGTCTGACAGGTGGAAGGGCTTTGCCAGCACTGGGGAGAAGGATAAAACTGCACAGTGAGTCTGAATGGGTTTCTATTTCATTTTAGGCATGCTGAAGAGGTTTAACTACATATTACAAACACAGCTTTAAAGATCAAATTTTTTGGAAGAGACTATTTCAATTTCACCTGCAGTGACTTTTCAATATAAGAATATTGTTGCTGTTGGCAAGACAGCTGTAGCAGTACTAGCAATTTTGAGAGTCTTGCTAAAATGACGTTTGCAACATGCAAAGTTAAGGGGCAGAGGTCAGAAAGCAACCAGCAGAAACAGAAAGTTACTTTGACTACCAGTGATGGTATTTTCTGAGCAGGAGAACCTGCATGGTAACTTTGTTATACCAGTTGACATATACCTACAATTTAAATGGCCTTTATTTCAGACCATGGAATTCAAGAGCACAGGGATGATGATTCATACAATGAATAAATTCTAGAAGTACCAAATGTTGCTTCCCTGTCATAGGTGCAGGATAAAATTAGTTGGTATTCTAAATTCGGGTAGTAGTGGAAAATACAATATTAAATGACTAGCAACAAGGCTGGCAGTCTGTAAAAAGGTGAAAAACTTGAGTGATTAATGACAGATGAACTGTCCTTTAACGTATTGAGTTTATTTTCAAGGTAGACTTAAAGTTTGGAGAGAAATTGTAGAAACACACTTGTCATTTTCTACTTCTTCCCTGTGGAGAGAAACTTTTCAATCTGGCACTTTTACAAACTCTCATGTAAAAATCTTTCAAAGCTGCAGTCCTGAGACGTTCCTAACTTTTTGACATTGATAAAAGGAAACACTTTCTTAATTATTTATCTATATGTCAGAAATATGCAGAAAAGTACAGAATTATCATTTCCCATAGAGAGTGTTTTATTCCAGTGATCAAAAAAAATAAGATAAACAAGAGTTTTTCCATCTCCTGGCGCTGCAGTTAGTATATAGACAAAGAGATCACCTACAATGACTTTGCAACAGTTTTCATCCATTAGATGTTAGGCATCAGTGACAGGATGCTGCTGCCTCCTTGTCCAGGGACAATGGGACAAGGCAATTTAATTTCATAATGTTTTCCACTTCTCTTTCTTCTCTTATAACATCAGATATTAACTGGATATTACAAATTCCAGCTTAATTTCATGATGAGTAATATTATTGAAAACTTAAGAGAAATGTGTTAAAAAGGACAAATGTAATTTTTTCCAAGTGTTGGTATTCAGCCTCTGGTGCTCTGAGCCTAAAACTGCCTTTGAGACTCTCTCCTCTCTCTGTCTGCCTTCTTATTCTTATTCTTGCAAGCACACAATATGTTCTTCTCTGGCTAATCTGCTTAAAGTGTTATCAAATTTATTCCACTTACTGTAGCTGTTTCTGCCTATTATTTGTAACATCAGAGATATATGACCAGTTTCAATAAAAGGAAGTCATCTTTATTAATTTTAAATAAGTCCTTGGCAATCCCTTTTGGATTTTTCTCCCTTTCAAGCTTTAATGAAAAGGAAAGGAACAGAGAGGCACTGACATCACCCTGCTCACAGAAAGCGTAAGCGACGGAGTTGGATGCAGATTAAGGTGGGCTTTCCAGGTGGCTGAATGCATTCATCAGGGTCCCAGGGACATTATCAGTCCCTGCAACACCTACCCCTGTCCCTTCCAGGGACTGAGCTGCATGTGCTACCCCAGCTCTGAACTGCCTCAGCTCAGTGGACAGAACGCCTCTGTGATGAGCTGACTGAGGGAGAGCTGTGAGGAGCCTTTTTGGGGCTGCTGCCCAGCCCCTCTCCTGCAGAGCAACATTTAGTCCATCCCTGAGCATCATGGTGGAATTTTTGTGCCTGGCTTTGTCTCTTGCACCTTACACTGAATCACAAAATTATAGAATTGCTTGGTTAGAAGAAACATTAGGGATCATCTGGTTGCCACCCCATTGCCATAGCAGGAACACCCTCCCCTAGATCAGGTTGCTCGAAGCCTGGACCAGAGAAGGCTCAGGCATGACCTCAACACTCTCTTCAACTCCGACAGGAGGTTGTAGCCAGCCTCTTCTTCCAAGCAACCAGGAACAGGATGAGAGAATATAGTCTCAAGCTCTATCAAGAGAGATTTAGTCTGGATGTTAGGAGGAATTTATTCACAGGAAGCGTGATTGGACATTGCAATGGACTGCACAAAGAAGTAGTGGAATCACTGGAATTAACATCTTCAGAGGAGTTTAAGAGCAGACTGGGAACTCAGAGCCATGATCTAGTTGACAAGGTTGTGCCTGAAGTTCTCAGAGGTCTTTCCCAACCTAATTAGTTCTGTGAGTCTGTGAAAGCCTTTTCCATGTCCTGGATAATCAGGTGTCCCGTTTCCCTCTGTAGAGGGCCCACATTTTCCCTACCCTTTCTTTTACCGCCAATGTACCTATAGTTTTTTGTGTGGCCTTTGACATCCTTGGCCTGATTTAATTCTGTATTGTCCAGACATAGAAGCCATTTCACCACATCTCTGATGTCAATAGGATCACAGCCCTGTAGGCACAGGCATCTCTAACTCCTCCAATTCTCCTTCCTACATAGATTTGCATAGAGGCATTTAAACTGGTTCCCAGTGAAGCTGACTTATTGGCTGGAGTGACTGGAATTCCTTGTTTCTTCTCTTCAGATATGTCCTGCTGACCTGCAATCCCTCTCCAGGCTCGGATCATTACTTGCTGGCCCCGGCACCAAATTAGTAGGAGAGGGTTGCGTCGAGGTTCTCTTCCTTCCCCTCCCCTGTCAACTGACCCTGGGACCATCAGAGGCTGAGCCAAATGCAAGGGTATCTGCCTGCCTCTGGCCTCAGCACTCTGCTCCAGAAATGCATTCCTGTTTGGCTGTTCTTGGCAGCAACAACACCCAAGGCTGAGGCCAGAAATGATGGCAAACAAATGGCAACAGAGATGCTCGATGTGTAGAATACCCTTTGGCAGGCAGAGTCCTCAGGGGCTGGTTGTGAAACATCTATGTTCTTGATGGCAGGACCTCTGGCCCAAGGTTTTGAATATGATTAGGAGGCTTGGGTTTGGTTTTTTGTTTGTTTAATTATTTATTTATTTTCCCTACAGAAGCTGTATGAGGCTCTGAAATAGAAGTATTTGGTGTTCACACTAATATAAATAATAGTGTGCATCACTGCACGTAAATGTTATGCTGCAATTGGGTAATGGCTATTCTTTACTTATCTAGTGGTAATGAGAGGGCAATTTTTTTTCACATTCTGCTATGGAGGAGCTGTCTAAATCCAGTGGCAAAAATAAGTAGAATGGGATTTGATGTTACCAGAGGCTACTTCTGAGTCACTGACTGTAGGTTTTTTCCTTATTTCTGTTTTTGCAATGTAATGGAGAACTACTGAAATGAGAGCGACACTGTTTCAAGGTCATTGTGAGAAGAGTAAACGTAACACTAACTTTGAATGTATACTGCACGCATTTGAAGTGGTAGGGATAACAAGCACTCAGAACAGTCTCAGTCGACAATTCACTTGACAGCACAAACCACAGGTTTGCTTTACTTCAGTGTAGTATTCTTACGGATTCTCTGATTTTGATTAGAGTAGCTAGACACGGTGGGTCACACCTTGAGCTGATACGAGTGCTTGAACTGGCTACTGTTTGAAGTAACCTTTAATGGCTGACACCACCTGGTGGTTTAATATCTAATCTGTGCACTTTTAGCTTTCGATGAAAAGGCCATTGATTATTTATTTTAAGAGACTGAAGGAAACCAAGTTCAGCCTTGATTTTTGAAAAAATATCCAGCTCGGAAGACCAGTAATGAGCTAAACCTCCACTTAAGGTCAAATTTTAAAGCTTTCCAAGCCTTTAATAACAGACCCATCATCATAGGAAACTTTTTCAGGGTTTTGTGTTTAATTACCTTCAAACTAGATTCACGTAATCTTCCGGTAAAAATAAAATAACTCAAAAATCATTATAGCTGTGTCAAAAGAACTGCAAAAGAGTAGTATCTCTGTGAATGAAGGGAAATATTCTGAAATACAATTCATCATGTACACCACAAAAATACCACCATTATTGTTATCAAAGCTCAGTGAACATAAGTTTATCAAAGACTTGAATATCTCTTGCAGAGCTCAGAAAAGTTGCTAAAACATTTTTGACAAAAGTTTTCTGGAGATAAAAATATATCTGTCTAAAACTATCTGTTTTGCACCTGTTTTGAATTCTGATTTTACTTATTCATTTGCTTGTTTGTTGCAAAGGCTTTTTCATTTGTTTCTAAATAAATCTTAAAAAGAAGGTGCATTAAAATTTTAAATATATAGAATCAGCCTAGAGCTACAGAACTCGGAGCCTAACCCTAAGCTTGCTATGTCCCTATCACTTCTCAAAAAACATTTTTAAATTTCAAATCATTATCTTAGTTGTAGAAACTTCTTTAGCTTACTGATGCTTGATAATATGTGGCAATGAGTTTTTTTTGGGAGCTTTAAAAAAAAAATTACCTTTTAATCTCAAGCTAATTAACACATATGAAACACCTCCGCCAGATAGAACCTTGATAAAGATTGAGGTCACCAAACCTTTCTAGTTTTCTTGTGATAAAACTGAAAAGTATCACATTCAGATTGGCTTTATTCCTCAGAATTACATGTTCACATGGAAATAGATATTTTATATTTGTTTATGCAGATGTATTTTGCGCACACTTGTGTGCTCAGATATATATATATATATATATATATATATTTACATATACAATACACCACTGCTAGTAAAGACAAAACCTATAGTATGTATTGTATGGGTGGCTGTGCCCCAACCCGGTTGCTCTTGATGGGCTGCAGCTGTGATGTCCTTAACTGGGCAGCAGCTGTGGCTAGTCAAGATAACTGGGATAAGAGAGGGTGGGTTGGCCAGAGAGTCGTGGAGGAGCCCTGAAGAATCAGAAGAAGCAAGTGCTGTGAAGAGCTGCCCCCAAGAAAGTACTGAGAGAAGGTATGGGACTCTTTAGAAATATGATTATAACAAAAACTATTTGTTTCTGAAATGGAGAAACAGGAGTGTAACCCACATCCACCTGCTCAGGTTATGTTCGGATTCTCATAATCACAGATCTATAATAGCTTGAAATAATGAATGTCAAAAAGGTCTGAATGTTAAAAAACTACCAAGTCTAAGTTTAAATATTGTGGAAAACAAGTTGAATTTAATTGCTACACACATTTAATTTGAAATATTTCTTGCTAAATTTTACTTATTTTTAGAAATCAGAGATAAAACAGCAACTCATAAACATAAAAATGCAATTAAAGTATCTGACAGAAGTATCAGATGTATGCAACTTATGATCAGTACAACTTGAGTGAATAGGAAAACATCACAGAATTTAAGTTAGTTTTGCACAGGAAATCAATATGGTACACAGGATATTAAATAATATTATTTTGTACTTTTTTGTATTAGATACAGGCAACTAATTTAATGAAAAAGATCCAAAAGTGGGACTGGAGAGAGAGGGGAGAACACTTTTTTTTTTCGAACTAACTTCTCAGCCTTTCTACAACCAGTTTTTCCGAATTGTGAATATTAGATTTTCTTTGCTTGGCTATAACCATACCTTTGTCAGTGATAAATAGGAAATGTAAACTCTGTGAACTTCAGTGAAGAAAGTTCATTACCTCCATCAGACAAGTATTATATACAATTAAATAAATCCACCACTGGTAAAATTCAAGTTTAGTGATTTACACTAGAGATTAGTTTTTCTTCCAGTTTCAAAAACTGTTAAACTGGATGAAGTTTTAAAAGAAAGCTCTTTGCTGAATTGATGCCTCCTACAAAACATGTAATGTGTTTTTGTGGTGGGTTGACCTTCAGTGGCTGCCACATGCCCACAAAGCCACTCCATTACTTCCCCCTCAGCAGGGCAGAGGAGAAGAAAATGAGATTAAAATGAACTCACGGATCAAGATAAAGGCTATTCATCACTTTTATACTATGTATTTATGTAAAATTTATCTAGAGATGGATGAGATCTCTATTTGTGTTTAGTGCTTGTATTTTCAACCAGTACTTCAAGACTTGGAAGTTAAACTGTCACTACTTCCTTTGTCTTCTCATGAGAAAAATTTACCATAAAATTTATCTGAGCTTGCAAATTTTCAGTCTTGTGAATTCTGGAGCTCATGACTGTTTTCTCTGCATTTTCTATGCTTTCCACATTTAAATATGTGATTTATGCAAGTCTAAGAGACTTCATATAAGAGTCTGTGAAAGTCTTGGGTTAAACTAATATCAAACCCTTTTGGTAAAGTAAGCAAGAGGTTGTGGAGATATTGAAAAAGATGGACAGATTTTTATCGACTGTATTTTCAGTCCCTTAAAAGTAAAAATCTGTTGGGATAAAAGTTCTACCTAAGACTAAGTTCTTGCAAGATGTGGAAGGAGGGAAAAAAAAAAGACAGATTTTTTTTTTTATTTAATGTGAGTTTTCTGCAGATCATGTAACATGTTAACACAAATAATGAAAATTAAATACAGAGAAACTGTGCAAATATAGTGAGGACTCCCTAACCAGTCATAATGAAATTAATATTTCCTCTCTGGCTTGGCAGAAGCTATCTTTTGACCTTTACAGCACAGCAAAATTCTTATCTATTCTTTAAAGTATTTTTTTAAGAAGCAGCTCATGTTTTGATGGTGAAAGGACTGTGAGCTGGGATTTTTTTCCCCCTTTCTCAACTGGAACAGAACACAAGTATTAATTTTGTATTTTTATGTATATTACACATTTTTGAGCATAAGATGGCAGAAATGCAATAGATGTCAGAGCTCCCTTGGATATGTTTTTTTAAGTTTACTTAAAGACAAAATGTAATTCACAGAATGAAATGTTTAAATTGCCGCTGTTGCATTCACCTACTGTCAGCATTTATAAAGGTGCAAAGGACATATAAAAGGACTTATTCAGTTTTGGTTCTACATAAATTTTTTTATATTCACATTGAATAACATTGTAACAGTGAAAAAACACATAAAAAGAAACAATAGAAAGAAAATGTGAAGGAAATATTTAGATAAATTATTATTTTATTCCTCTAATCTAGAGTCAAACATTGGACCACACTTATGAGGCACTAGAATTTCTAATTAAATTACATGTTATCTATAAATGAAAAGGAGTCATCTGACACAGTTTTTAAGGCACTTGAACAATGCTCTTAGTAATATGATAACTTTTACTACACCATGAAGTGGTCAGGCAGTTGAATTGGATGATAGTTGTAGGTCCCTTAGAACTGAAATATTCAATCTATATTATTTGCTTCAATTCAATTTGATGTGATTGAGTTCCACATTGTATCTTACCCTGTTATTTATACTGATTCTGATTTTTCAAAGAACAGTATCATTTACAGTGTTGCCTTTTTTGCCATTTTGGTTTTCTTTAACTTCTGTGGAAAGCATCCCATTCTGCATTTAACCATAGAGAGATGTCTTGCACACAGACCTCCTCTATACTGACACAGCAGAATTGAAATCTTAGTTTGCTTTTGTTTCAGCAGAGCTATATATCTCAGAATGAGAATGCTAGAGACAGAAGCCAGTCTACATAAAGTACTATTCCAAAATCTTTTTCAGAAAACCCTCACAAATTTCAACCAGTGAGGTTTCCATTGATTCACTAAAAGACAATACTACAGCCTGTTAAAAGTCACCACAAGAAATTAAGGTTTTTATGTGCTTTTTAGATTACCTTCCAAAATTATATATGTGTGTACCTAAATCAAAAGACAATCTTCTCTAATGACAATCAGATTTTTCTTTAGCTTCTTTATCAGAAGCCAAATTAGAGATATTCATTTTAACCACCAATTAATATGCTAACCATTTGTCAGGAAGACCTAGTGACCTAATCATTGGACCATAATTATTTATCACCTCATTCCCTGCAGCTGTTCACTGCAGCCTGCTAGCAAGGCACACACAGACTGCTGCCAAGGCCAGCTCTGGGTGGCAGTGGAAGGCCCTGGGGCCAGGCATCACTGAGTTCACAGGCAGAGGATACAGTCCTCCAGACATTTCTCCAGAACTTTTGAGATCTTTTGCATGTGTGCAGTAGAAGGCTTCTTATTACCTTATATTTGCACAGTGATTTGCAATATTAGGATTTAAGAGCATTTCATATTTTCAAGGGACTTGCTAGGTGGGACACTTTGTATGGCTACATTTTACAGACTTAGAGTCAAAACAAAACCTAAGTGTCATCTGATGACAAATCTGAATCTAAATTATGGATTACATTTCCTAAGCTTCAAGACATCTTTCTTCTCTATTTTAGAGTTTATTCTGATGAGCTAATAACTATTAATGGTTCAAGGACAGAAAATTCAGGTTTCTGTTGATTTTACTGAAATGATCTATAAAACCTAACTGGTTGTGGGCATTACTGGACTGATAAAACATACTCTACAATATTAATATTCATTGAATGTAGATACTCAACACTTCAGTGATGTCCAAATTATTAAATAACTAGATAATTATTAAGAATATATATACCATCAAAGATGAAAAAACAAAATATAATTTTTTTTTACTATTGTTTTGCAGTTAAAAAATCAACAATCGAAAGAAATATATGTCAAGATCTATTAAACACAAAGTTGAAGACAAAGTTTGACATAAGATACTAAATTCCAAATTGTTGGAAGTCTTACAGTATAAATTTCTCAGTTCTGATACCTTTTTTTTCCCTAAGCATTCACAACTGTATATTTTCAGAAACTTGATACTAGGCTAAAGGGATTGTGATAGCTGTTCCATACATTCTTTGGCAGAATAAGTCAGTCTTAAAAAGAAAATTTTAAACATATCCAAAATGCAGCTTTCCCCACCATTAGTTATGCAATTGATACAATAAATGAAAACAATTGCTTAGTTTGAATCTACAGAAGAATGTAAGTAAATGTGAGGTTTTTTTAATTAATTCACAGTGAGATTTAATCAGCATATTGGATTCAAAAAATTATTCATCAAACACATAAACAGGAAGGAAAAAAAAGAGAAAAAGTGTATTCTTTCCTTGTCATTCCTACATTTTAAAATAATATGAATGCTAAATTGCAGAGTTGTTACTTTCTGGTGTACTATATAGTCGTATCTTACAAGTGAGAATATTTCAGAACAAAGTTAACCTCCTTCCATTTGATAGTGGTGATGGAGTGTGTTTATGTTCTTCTCCTGTATGTTCAACATTGCATCTTTGACAAAAGTGAGCATCCCAGAGGGCACACAGTTCTTGCAGACCTGCTATGACTTTCCACATATCCTAGAGCAGTAATACCTGAAATATTATGTGGAGCACTTTCCAAGATTCAGAACTGAATGATATAGGGGAGGTTATGGGATAGGAGTTGAAGGGTATAGATTCTTGAGTACCTCTGAATGATAGTATTTACATGAACATCCTGTGGCACAGGTAGAACATGTTTATTAAGTCCTGAATACTCCTGTAACTTAAGCTGTAGTTTTGCTCTCCAATCCCAGCAAACAATTTGCTTATTGCTGATATGGCATTTTGTTTCTTTGCATTTTTCTTCAAATGTCCTTTAAAATTTGCATGCATTCTCTGACTCACATCTAGGTACTATTCATTTTTTGAATTAGCAAACTACAGGGATTCAATTGCCAAAACCAAGACCACATGAAATAAAAAACCGTGGTTATACCTTCAATGTTCAAGTGATATTTAGATATAATTGCAGAACAGATTATATCATCTTTATGTTGGATCAATCAATCTCTATATTGGATATCAAAAAATCTATAAAAATTTTTTTAAAAATCTATATCAATCTCTGTAGTAGGTATCAAAAAATATTAAACTGAGCAAAATAACTTATCTCTTTCACTCTATCATCTGTATAGTGAAAGACTACTGTGAGAAAACTTAAATGAAATCAGGAAATGCCAACTGAATTTACCACTGATGATGATGCTTTACAAATCAATCTCCACTATTCAACTGTTTAAGTTTTAACAAGTCCAAATTCTTTTCTTAAATAATTCAGCTCTCCTGCCAAAGTAATTTGCATTGTATTGAAATTTTACTCTTTTAGTGTATCTTCTAAGATTTATTTCATGGTTATTAAGACTGAAAATCTTATATCATTGTTATCTTTTTCTATACTATAAGCATATGGTTTCACAAGGAGATAGAATTCTATTTTCCTTTTGGTTTTATGATTTGAAGATTCGTGCTTCAAAACCCCTGCTAGAATTCCCTTGTATCTTTCTTCTAACTGTTTTGCTTTTCAGAATGCAAACTATAATCTACACTTTCCCCCCATAAAAATGCAAAGCCATCGTTTTAATTCCTGTAAACAAGATTGAATTTACACTTTGAAATGTAAACATCACAAGATCTTTCAGCAAACGTTGGTTAAGACCAGCTGAATAGTGTATTTCTGAACACCATTTCCTTTCACTAGCCAAGTACTTAAAAGTCAACAGATGAAAATAATAGTTTGAAAATATTTGTTAATTATTTGGTTAACTTATTCCTGGAATATTAAATTCATATTTAACTACTGTTACTTTTCTCTTTTTCTGTGTTCCTTTGATTCCAAACCGGCATGAAACAGGGGATTTGTCTTGTCTAGTTCCAAATGTCTTAAAAGATTGAGACAATCTAAGCTAGAGCAGTATAAGCTGTTGTTATTGAGAAAAGTAGATGTTGTAGACAATTTGTCTAAGCTGTCCCAGATGCTCATCTTCAGTGAGATGAATCCCTCCATAAAGGTTTTTATTTCTCGCCATTGACTAAAAAGGAAGACTAGACGACTAGTTTAGATAACAACTTGTCTGATGTTGACTGAGGCAGATCCGACGTAAAGTGCCCCAGAACATTCTGCTTTATGAGGCATTAGAGTATTACTGCAGAGAATACCAGATTTCCAACAAAAATTGTCGACACTTCCTGATATGGACCAATATCCCCCTGCATTCCATAAGCTTGATTTTTAGAATTTAAAACAACCAACCAAAAAAAAACCAAAAACCCCAAATTACTTATTAATGGCTTGGCACAGAAATAGAATTTTGCCGAAGAGTTTGAATTCAGTATTCTTAAGCCATATTGTAGAGAAATAAGTTATGCAAATAGAAAAAATTTCAAATACTATAAGAATACTGCCATATTTATTGATGAGAGTCCCCTTTTGGGTCAAAGTTATGATAATAATGAGTAGATCAAAACTGCCTTACTGATTTATTATTTGCCACCAACTCATACTTAATCTTAGCTCTCAGTCACCTACAAATCACCTTTTTATATACAGCTTTTAAAGTTCACACCTTGTCTTTCTTCTGAAAGTGATGGCATAAATTATACATCCATGGAAGTAAACATTAACCAAGAATTCATTGTTTTTTGCCAGTGTTACAAGGTTTAAATATTTCTCCTCTAAGTTCTTATAATTGCAATAATATTCTCATTGACAATATACAGTTCTGGCATGAGGCTATTTCAGGAAGCTTTACAAGGGTCTCTGGCAAACCAAACACTTCAGAATATATACAAGAAATGATGAAGACTGACAGAACTCACAGAGGTCTTGCAAAGGGCTGCTGAACTTGAATTTCAAGCATTGTTTAAAAAAAAAAACAAAAGAAAACCAACCAACAAATTTAAATAGTACAGCAAAGGTCAAATACAAACAAAATAAAACCCAGCCTCTTGACTGGTTTTTATATTAATGGGATTCATATTAGCCTATGTTTACATTACTGTAACTTTTCAGGTATCAACCACTACCTTCTATTAAGAATAAACTAAACCATGCATACTGGCTCATTTGACAGAATTATTTCATTATTCCAGATTCCAGGTCAAATCAGCTTTATCTGGAGGTCCAGTAACAGACTGATACAGCATTAGTAATTTTAGATATTAATGTAAGTAAAATCATGACCTTAAATTTATCTTAGCATGTAGAAGATTAGTTCACATCAATGTTTGTTATTTGACTCATAACAATGTTAATGTTTGTTCTCTTTGCAGAAATACCAAAGAATGAGCTAAGAAAAGTAAGTGTCTCCCAGAGCAGAGCAGGGGATTGTGATCTCCAGGGAAGTTTCCTGAAATGGGGAGCTTCTGCAGAGGCACAGTCAGGACCTGGGAGGACAGCACCCACCCACTCCAATAAGAGATGGCTCTGGGGAACCAGATGTGGCAGCTTTCTTGGAAGGACGATGGGGAGGATGCCTCTCTGAAGGTGAGATGTTGCTTTGTCGGACTGCAGAGGCTCAAACTGGGCTCAAGGCAGAAGGGTGGGCACATGAGGCAACTGTTAGAAGAGGTGGTTAGGCCACTATCCATCCTGTTTGAGAAGTCGTGGAGTCCAGAAGTTCTTACTGACTGCAGTAGGGGAAATATTACCCCTCATTTTTAAAAAGAGAAATAAGGAACACCTGAGGAAGGATATAGGCCAGTCAGCCTCACCTCAGTGCTTGTCAAAATGATGGAAACTATGCTAAGGCACATGGCAAACGAGGTGATTGGTGGCAGTCAGCAAGGCTTCACTAAGGGCAAATCATGCCTGACAAATTTGGTGGTCATCTATGACAAGGTGACAGTAACACTGAATGAGGCAAGAAAGATTGACATCATCTACCTGGGTCTGTGCAGAGCATTTGACACTGTCCCACATGATATCCTTGCCTGTAACCTGGACAGATGTGGAACTGATAGATGAACCACTTAGTAGGAAAAGAATTGCCTGGAAGGTTGCACTCAAAGAGTAGGGTCAATATCCCAATGTCCAAGTGGAGATGAGTGACAAGTGGCATTCCTTAGGGATCAGCCCTGGGACCAATGCTGTTTAACATTGTCATTGATATGGACAGTGGGACTGACTGCATCTCCAGTGCCTTTGCTGAACCAAGCTGTGTTGACATGCTGGAAGGAAGAAATGGTGTCCAGAGAGATCAAGATAGGCTTGAGAGTTGGGACCATGTGAACCCCTCTTGAAGTAATTAGAAGTTTTACAAGCCTTTTTCAACTCTAGGTAATAATCTTGTTCATTTTTATGTTGGTATTTCTGTTCTCTGGTCTGATAGGACTGAAATGAATAACCCATGATATGTTTTGTTTCTATCAACTCATTACCGTTCTCTGAAAGGAAAATAAGCCAAAATTACCTAAATTAAGGTATTATGAGCTGAAGGCCTTACATGAACTTCCAGAATGTTTAATAGTCACCAATTATTATCAAGGTTATTGATTTTATTGCTAGTAAAAAGGCATAGCACTTTGATATAATGATGGGAAACTTGATGTATGCAGTATTAGAAGTTTAAAAATAACGTTCTTGTATGAGAACTGTACTCTTATCGCATACTTCGATTCATTGAAGGGTAATAATAGCACTCAGAATCGCTCATTTGTTAACAAGCTTCTAAATAAGTTTAAAACTCTGATGACCGTTCAGTATAATGTCTCATTAAAGCATATTGTTACTTTGATTTGGTTAGTTATCAAAAATTAAATTTGTAATCCAAGTCCCTGGATGCATTCCTATCTTTTTAGGTGCAGAAGGATAGAGGTTGCTATTATATTTTCCTCAGAACCTTGCAAACAACGATTCATCAGGGCTAACCTTTAAACTATACGATGAAATAGATTGTACCCATTGTCTTTTCAAAAGCAATATGAGCAGGTAATATTCTCTGTTATGTAACTGTAAAACCAAAAACAGGTCAGCATCTGCTCAACTGCTTTAATGGCTACATTTGAAGCACTTGTTTAAGTTTAAAAATACATATCAGTACAACATATTAAGTCAAATTGTACAAGTTCTGTTTTCACCCAAAGCAATAAGGTGACTCATCTGTAGTCCTGCTGATGAAAAATGTGAAAGTTCGTCATAACCCACAAAGATTATAAAATACAGTCCAGAAGATCACCTTTTAAGCACTATTTTTCTATTTCTATCCTCTACAGGGAAATAACTTGAGCATTATTGAACACAATTCTGACATCTCACTTTCGGTGTCCCAGGGGAAAAAACATTCTGCAACTGAACCAAATAGATTTATTTTAGGCTTGTCATACTATATTTGGGGTGTGGCCTGTCAAGTAGGTGAAACCAACATCCTGATCAATGTTTATCTGCAGTCATCAGGTAGAATATATCTCATATTTGCACAGGAAGATTGCTGGCTTTAAGCATTGAGCACAAGGAGATAACAGCACACATATACATGCGTACTTGTACGTAGTATCACACATATATGTATATGATGCCACACAACATATACTTAAGACACTCTCTGATGGTGCAGGTTCTTATGCATGCTTGCAGTGTCTTTAAAGGTCTATTTGCACAGTGCTGAGGGGAATATATTCCAACACTGCAGAATTGTAACGAAAGTCAGTGAACCAGCAAATGCTCTGCTTAAGATCCACCTCTGTCTTTCTGTACAGCTGCACTCAGGAGAGATCCTCTCCATTGTGGTGGAAAGTGGACAAAATTTCGCTTCCTCTGCATGAAGCTGCCCAAGGAGTCTTTATCTAGTTTCCATCAGGAAGCACACTGTCTGTATGTGCAACCTTGAAAAGCACAAATGTAGCTGCTTGTTATTTAAAATTGAGTCACAGGAGAAGGAAAAGGTGGTCGTGCTTCACCACTGTGCTTTTTTAGGGATTCTAACAATCGGTCCAGTCTGTCACCCCAGTTCTTTTACCATATATATGTTAAACCTCACTGATTAACAAGTTGCTAAAATCCTAAAATTTTGGGCTTGAGGTTCTCCCTTCAAGGAAACTTAACCCTGAAAAGGGGCCACTTGAACCCTCTCTTTCTAGTCACAGTGGAAAACCTTCAAGAGCACAATCTAAAGCTCGTTTCAATAGGTACATTTCAGTCCTTCTCTTGAACAAGCCCAGATAATCAGATTCGGCTTTTTTTTCCCCAAGAATGAAACTCTGAATAAGCATGAGTGAAGTACAAAATCAGAATAAGGTGTCCCAGATAACTGTATAAAGAGACATTTCTGTGGTGTATTATCCAGGAATAACAGAGGCAAAAAAATCTGAATAAAACTACTGTCTATAGAACTGAAATTTCTCTAAGTTTTGAAAGATGCCTATGATGCTGTGCCCCATTATAATTGCACAAACTTTAAACATTCCTGCATTCAGTCAGTCAACTGTGAGGTAAGGGACTCTTGCTATCCTAAGTTGATAGACAAAGAAATTGAAACTTACACAGCCCTTTCAAAGAGGCTCAGATCTTGAGTTTGGCTTTTTACCGTCTTCTAAATTTTCCTGATAAAGGAAAAAATCACTGGTGAAATGTTAGACATTCTGAAGAGTGACTGGCAAAGCATTTTTCCTAATAATTAATTTTTCCTTGCTGTGAGGGGGATGGGTCAGTCTCAGTTATGCTAATGCTGGTATCCCTACATCTTCCAAAACAGATCTTTTTTTCTTCCAGAGCCTGACTGCTCCTTGTAAAACTGATTCTTTTCCACTTACTAGTGAAACTCTATCAAATTCCCTCAGAAGTTTATATGTATATTTATTGTTGAAGAGCAGTAATCTTCAGAATGACAGAAATCACATTGTTTCAATATGTGGGAAAAGGGAACAATCCTCTCATAGCTCTTGTCATTTCTGATAGATGATAGCACAAAGTATAACATGCTGAAAGAGAGGATTGCACTATTGGCCTTTGTATCTCCTGCTGTCATCCCAAATTCCTCTGAGACCGTCACAGACATGATGTTTTGTATGGCTGACAATACAGGAACAGAAATATTCTGGATAATGGCAGCCAGATATGGAGACTTTAATTTTGTTACTTTAATAATTTCAGATAAAGTTCATAGTGATTAAAATACATTATTACTTGTAGACTACTCTTTAATAGTGAAATTGGTGTCTATCCATTTCTTAATAGAAAAATATTAATCTCGTTTGAAAAAAGTCATTGCAATTGGCATTAAATAGCCCTTTTCAAAGCTGGAGTCACCATGGTAGAAAGACATGACAAATACATTTGTTCCTGAAAACAGGAAGACTTGAGATATTTGAACATGTCCTTAGGATGCCTGGCATTGGTAATACACCTTTACCAGAATGAAAGGAAAAATAAAAATACAGAGATCCACCATGCCATCTCAAACTGTGCTTTTCATAGACACAGACTCAACTCTCCTCTTTTGAAGCATAATCAATTTCTTGTTAATAGCTTACAAACACAGTATATACAGCTGCTAATGTGTTATTCTGTAGTTATTTGTTGCACCTGATTAGGGAGAGAAATGTAAAAGGTTAATTTTCTAATTGCATACTCCCCCTAGGTAAATGATGCATGTTATCACACCCATTGACACTCTATAATGGGCACTTTTTATTGCAGAGTGATTTGCTGTGAAACTGTATATTTTCATATGTTTTATTTTTAGTAAGCAAGATGGAAGGAAAGAAAAAAGAATATCCATCCTATCAAAATTTCTTAACTCTGTCTGGAGAGCTTACTGACAGGAAATTAAAGAATTGCAACAGTATCTCTTCTCCATTTCTTCTCACAGCTCATTTTTAATTTCCATAAAACTGTAATAAATTGAAGAGGAAGAATGAGACTGAGCTAAAAGATGCACTAATGCTGGATGCCTCTCCATAAAATTTTGTAAAGCAGCAATATCTGAAATGCATATTAAACAAGAATTTCCTCTGGATATAAAAGCATGTTCTCCATGACGGAGCTGCCTGAACTCACCAGCTAAAAAAAAATCTTCTAATTGCCAGCCAGGTGCTGACCACACCTAATCTGAAAGCTGTCTGTCAGCTCCTTGTGCTTTCTAAAACAGGGTCAGTGCATTAAGATCAGTTGTCCTCAAAAGATGAAAAAAAATTATTTTGTTAGTTTACCTGCTATAACTGTAAATTACAACCTCAAATGGTGGAACAGAAAAGCAGTATGGACACAGGTAATCACTAATCAATTAGGATGTCAGCCTTTTTTTCGGTCTAAAAGCAGGTGGTTTATATTTGATAAATCTGTAATTTATTAAAGTTAATAAATTAAACTGCAGAAAACAAACCTAGAAAGGGAGATGAGATAAAAAACTATGAGGATGTTTCTCTTTGTGTTTTTCCCAATCTTAGAATTAAAGTTGTTAAAACTAGAATTATGTTAAAAGAGTAGAGCAAGGGAATGTTATGCTTTCACATAATTTTAGTCAAATTCAATCATACTAATACATCTATATATCTACATATATATGTGTATGTATCTGAGTGTATACTTATATTTCTGTCAAAAAATAATTTCCAATCCAAAGTAGCTTCAATAAAAATTAAAATTTTATGATCCAAAGCTCTGTTGTTCTAAAAGCTTGCTAAACAAAGTCCAGAGAACTGAAAGTAATATAAAATTTTGAAGTGGGATTAGACAGAGGAAAAAAGTTGGAGCAGAATTCTGAGTTAGTGGAGATCGTAGCCTTTTTTCATTCCCACTGACAATAATCCATTTTTCCTGCAGCACTGGCACAGTAGCAGTTCTGTTCTCCTTCCCAGCCTCTAATAGAAAGAGGGTTTATGGTCCTTTGCTACTATGTAACTTCTGTATCTCTTCAAACTTTAAGCTCTTCAGCTATAAGCTGCGTCTGGTGTAGACTATTTACTATATCTAGTTTTATGGAACTAAAGCAGGATAAGCAAAGTGTTTAGTGTGTCTAAAATGTAGCTGCTACTAATGGATACAGAGAGCTCTACTGAAACTTAGTTGAGTTACACCGATAAAATATTTGGCCCTTCCATACTTTTAACACCAAGCTGAATCTCTGCTCTTTCTCTCCTTTCCCCTCTCCTCTTCAAAAAGGAATTCTGAAGTTTCATTTACTTTGTTTCTGCCATGTCAACTTACCATAACTTTAATACAGGAACAAAACCTTTTCTTTCCAACTTTTAATGTTTTATCTTATGAAAATCAGCCAGTATCCTTCTCTCTGCCTTCCGGTGCATAATTCTCAGATTAATCAGCAGAAAAGAGGTGGTGATTCCAAGCTGGCAATGACTGATGAAGGTAAAAGGACAGAAGGACAGATCTCCTTAAGCTATAGAAGATCAGCAGCTCAGGTAAGGGATTTTTCTTTGTTTTTGATTAAATTAAGGTTACATGAGATGCAAGTGTCAAAGCCTAAATGAGGCTTAATAATAACTCTTAGGAACATGTTTAAAGGGTTCTTGAATGTTTTTACTCTATGACGCTAATCAGTTGTCTAATTAATCCCAGTTGGGATGAGTAGTTTTTCATAAGTAAGTTTGAGTCTGTTCCAGTCTTTCATTATATGAGAGTTCTCCTGCAAGTCCAACACATTTTGGATCAAGCTAACACAGAAGCAAGCAGAGGTCATCTCCTTTTAGGTCTTGCCTTGATATTCACTATACTGCTGGTAAAATGAGCCAACAGTATTTCCTACATATATATATGTGTGTGTGTATATATATATATATTTATATATATACACACATGTATATAAGACAGAAAGTTTCTGGAATGGGAACCGCATCAAAAGCTACGTGAATTTATAGAATTATTGACTGAGTTAGTGAGACTGAAGTTTCAGGGAAAGTTTGCTTTTTAACATTCAACTTTATTTGTTGTATTTTGGCTAGGTTGTGTGAGTTTAATACCAAAATTGGCTGATAACAGGTAAGCCCGATGAAGTGCATTCAAGGAAAACACTTTTTGGATGGTGATAGTCCCTGTGATTATGGGTTTATTGTTTCTCTGTAGTTTCAAGAATGAAATGGTTGTATTTTTGAAGAAAAAAATGGCCAAAAAATAAATATAAATACCTACATTTGTCCTAAACAGCATCAAAGAGAGCACAATTCAATTACTGAACGTCTAGTTCATTCTTTATAAATCAAAATTTCCCCCCCTCCCCCGCCATGAAATTTCTTTATATTTCACATTTTAGACCTTCCAGGAAGGCAGATACCACCATGATTTATTGTCCTTGTGCACACTTACCCACCAACTACTTTGATCCCTGGAGTAAGCACATTCATTCTAATGGAATTAGACAAAGCATGAATTTGGCCTGCATTATTTATTCATGCAGTAAATGCTGTGGCTGTTCACCCATCAAATCAAACCCAGGATTCACATACCCTCCATTCCCAAGGATTGCTAAACAGCTGGTGCAAGAGGGGTGACTGGTGGCCAAGAGCCTCTGATATGGCACAGTTTATATGCAGTCTCCTGTGATTTGTATAGATTAGCTGGAAAATCCTAGAAAGCAATAATCAGCTACTGAAAATGCCACAAGAATTGGCATCATTACAAAGGAGAATCTCACATCTTTGAATCTCTAGACATTATTTTTAAATAAATAAAATAGATCTCATATAATGCAAATGTGGATTGCATGTATATAAAACAAGGAGGGTCTTCCTTTCCCTTTATGTTGTGGGATGCTAAATTGCTAAAATTGCAGCTATGATCATATCATAAAAATTTCTCATTTTCTGTCTTATTTCAAAGCTCTCAATTTTCTATTTTCTTCTGCTGACTAATTTTAAAAATCCACATGAAAAATCCATTCAGCTCTCTTGTGCAAAAGTTTCAAGAAATGAAGTCTCTAATGTATTTTGTTTCAGCAGCATGTGAAAGAATATCACTACAACTTTATATGCCTACTGCTGAAGCTATTGACATCATACTCTTAAAACTTTCATTAAAACCTGTTCTTGATGCTTGCAATATGCAAACCAAGGCTATTTGGTTCATGGAGCTTTAAGCAGTGATAGTGAATCTTAAGAGCTAAAGGCTAGTTGAACTGTTCTATTAGATTTCACAATATAAGATTTATTGCTTGTATGTACTATTAAAGGTGTTTTGAAAAACTTAATGTCTGTACTACCCTTTTTAAATGGCATTTAATTCTAATAAAGCCCATTTTATGCTGGTAGCAAAGCATACCTTATAATTTGTTATTTTAAGCTAATCTACAATGATGCAAGAAAAAAAAATAATACGGATGAGAGATAGAAGCCTTTTAATTTAGCTAAAACCATGGGTCACAGCAAACTAAAATTCCAATGTCCTCTCTGAACTTAAGGTACAAGCATTTTTTTTAATACCTAAAAATTTGTTGGGTTTTCTAATAAGATTACATGATTATTTGTGTTGGTTTTAATTGATACTGTCATCACTCAAAAGAGTCTGAAATCAGCCTCATTCTAATGCTAATTTCATGTCTCATGAGTTTTAAATTGGCTGAGGATTTCAGATTTTGTCATCAAAATTTAAATCTTCTCAAAGGATTATATTCAGCAAATATACATTAATGATGCATCACTTTATCAAAACTGGCTTGAAACTTACTGCTCATCAGTCTTGCACTTAAAATTTCAACCTGTGTTCTCTGGGCCATCAACCACCATAATCACCCTGATGCTGTTAGAGTATAAGTGCAATCTGTTGGACAGTTTTAGGGTTTAAATTATTTGATTTTTTTTTTTCATTAAGGGATTTTTGTACATGAGTTGAACTGATGAACAGGAATTTTGGTTCCTTTGTGTTAATTCTTTTAGTGACTAAGCAGTGTTACATTTCCTTGATAACTTTGATCACATAATCATATGCCTGTAAAAGCTCTAACATGGTTTGCTGCAATTTGAAAAGACAAAAAACAAGGATAATTTTACATAATCCTTTTAAGACTAGGAAGAAAATAAAGAAAAAATAAAGGGAAAAGAAAGTAAGAATTACTTTTCTTCCCTTGCAGGCTTGATCAGAGTAGGCGATAGAAATAGCAACTTTCAGGAGCAAAAAAAGATTTACATCAGAATTTAACAAAAATTCTCAGACATGTCCAGGATAGTAAGGAAATTTAAGCTACAAGTAGTTATATATGTGTTTCCTTTACTAAAGAAATAATTTTTGTAGTAACATAGCACCGTGTGTTATGCTTATCAGCTGCCACATGTGCCTGGGGAAAGAAATTTAAACTATATCAGAACTTAATGGAAAGTGTGTTTAAATACTTGTTATATTGTAGTAAGAACAACTCTTGGATGGGCTTGTTTTTATTATTATTTTTTTTTTTTTAAGTGAGTCATAGGCAACTTTTGTTCAGGAAATATTTTGGATTAGCCATGGAAAATGTTGATGAAGTCTATTCAAGACCAAAGTGACTTAAATGGCTAAATCCGACATAGCGATCCCTTAAGACCTCTGCTGGTGAACGTTCACTGGATGGTGAGTCCTGTATGTATTTGCTTTGTGGTTTTGCCAGCTACCAGAAAGTTTTGTATCTTTCATTAATGCATGGTTATCCAAATCTGTTTGTGTTGGAACTCAGAGGGGCAATGATCCTTGAAAAGCTTCAATGTTTATTTCAACTTATTCTTCAGACTCCTTTGACTCTGAAGCACTACACTTTCGGTCTTGTTTCAACAAAAATGCTTTCTAAATATAGAACTGCTGGCAGGAATCTCAGGGTAAAATGTCCAGTATGTCTTTAAATATCATGGAGATATTCTTTGTTTAGCCCTGCCAAGTGGCTGATTGCTGGCAGCTGAAACAAGGGACAGATGGCCATCCAGCACTATCTGCACCCTATTGAGATGAATAACTGACAATCTGCAAAATACTCAGAACTAATGTAAACTGGTTTAACCTCAGGAAACCCAAGAGCCTCTTAGGTTTCTTTGGAGATGTGTAGGCAGATTTTGTGCTTTTTGATGCAATGTTCTTTGACAAAGGTCTCAGAGTTCATAACACATGCAACCCATTATGGCCCAAGCACAAGGACAGCAAGCTGCTGTGAAAAACCTGCAAGGTCAGTGCCCTGCAAGTGATGCTGAGCACCATGCAGAGTTTGAGAATGCACCCATTCAAGGGCATCCACCAAACACTTTGTTTTAAGATGCCACTGCTACTTTCTCAGGCTATATCTGGAACCAAACCCTGAAAGTTATCAGGCTGTTGTCCTAGGCATCTTATCAGAAGAGGCGGAAAAGCAAAGGATAACTGTAAGAAAAATCAGTAATGTTAATGAGCTTAAGTGTATCAAATTTGAACTCAGAATTATTTAACAAAACATTTTTAACAATGGATTGGCACAGTTCCAAGCACAAATAAAGGCTGTGTCAAAACCAGATTAATAGGAGACCTGAGGACAAAGATTTGAAGTTTTGGTGGAGAAGAAGCTTAACATGACCTGGCAATCTGTGTTTGCAATCCAAAAAGCCAACCATACCCTGAGCTGCATCAAAAAAATATGACCAGCAGGTTGAGGAGTGAGATTCTCCATGCCAGCTCCATGCTTGTGAGAGCTGGAGTTTGGTATGATAGAGTGTGCATCCATGTTAGTTGTTGTGTTACTCTTAAGTCCCATAGCAGTCTGTATCCTGAAAATGAGGCTTCTTGGCTGGTAAAGTAGGAGTATTAAATCCAGATTGACACTATCTAAGCAATCCATACTTCAAGTATTTATCAAGGACTCCAATCCTTTATGTGATTCAGTCTAATAGGATGTTGATTTACCCTCACTGGCTTTGCTAGTAGTTTGAGTTTTAAGTGGAGTCACATTATTTCATTTACCTGGTTCTTTGATACCCCGGGAATTACCACATTCAATACCACATCAGAGATATCATCCTCAGGTTCTTCCAAGGTCTGGCCCATTAGTCAGTAGATCTGAGCCTTCCATTGCATTTCTTTTGGGATGTGTAGCCGTACAGAGTTTTCACAAGTTATTTGAGAATATCACTTGCATAACTAATTTTATCTTAACAATGGAAGAGGACATTCTGGCATACATAGAATGTAAAAACTCAGTTTAATATGTCCAATGGTACATTTCACAGGTTATAAGAAGTTCTTATTCCCATCACTGCAATAATTAGTATTTACTTAGTAGGCTCTTACAACTAAGTATTACTGGCTCTGCTATCTATATATATAAAATAAATCTATTGTTTCATTTCCCAGCTTTATTGGAATTAGAGGATTGACTGGGGATGCCATTATATTTTCCCCTGGTCTTCCTCAGTCATTGTCAGAATCCTCCAGCACTATAACATAAATTTCCTCTGATTGATCCTTCCCTTCCCTGTTAGAGCATTAATTTTTCCAATGTCCTAGCTGCTTACAAACAGCACATTGATTCAGGTCAAAAGGAGATGCCTTTCAAACCCCAAAACCTCTGTATATCCTTTCAACTTATCTAGTGCTATTCTTTTGTCTTCTGCACTATAAAGACATTCAATATAGCCTGCATTTCCCCTCAACCAGGTCTATGAGGCAGCATGATAGTTTCCAAAAGTTGATAATTTCCTCCAGGATTCTCCTGATGCCAACCAACACATCATTTCCAATTTAACAAGGCTGAAGTAATAAATGTAACGTGCAAAAAGTGACCAACCCTCTGACCTCACTGCCTGCCTTAAAGACATCTGTATTTTATCTGTGTATATATGTATAAAAAATATATATGTATATACCCTATATCACTTGCACTTAACTCCAAATTCATCAGCAAAGGTTCATTTTCCTCCAGGGCTGAGCATCTACATGGGAAAAAGGGCTTCCACCATATTGAACCACATATTCACTCTGCTCTGATGCATCAACAAAGGTACCTTTTCGTCTGATATCAAGCAGCTACTGGGTAGAAAAAAATTTCTTTTACCACTTTTCTTTGTGCACACCATTGATTATTTCTCATTGAAGAAATGAAATATACTTGCCAGTCAAGGAATTCACAGCTATTTTGTCCTTGCTCATGGCTCCAGAGCTTTGCACCTTTGAGTCTCTTACCACCCAGGCACTGGAGAGTGAGATGCAGCACCTGATGAATTGGTTGGTGTACACTGGAATCCTGCCTGATCCCATTCTCCACTGCTTGGGACAGTAGGATAATCTGTTCAAAGATTTATTGTTATACAATCTGGGTCACCAAAACTGCTGACCTTAAAGCAGGGCTCTTTCATATGGTGTGTGAGCCAGTCAACACCCTGAGTCCCTGGTGATCTTGGTCCAGCACATTATAATTAATTTACACACATAAATTACTCTCAGGCGTATATTTTTAAACATTATAATGATCTAAGGTAATCCAAGGTGGTATTTTCATCCTATCGGCCACCACCAAGTTATTATCTCACCTTATAAATTATTATAGTTTCTGTTTGAATATTTCTGAAGAATTAATTGTCAACAAAATAAAAATATATTTTTTTTTTCTCCTGGGAACTCTTCACAGCTCCATTGCTCTGGCACCATATTGTCATGACTTCAAAATCTACTCATAATTGCTGTGAGGCTTTTTAAGTTTTTCTGACATCATTGCCACAGACAAACCTCACCATTAGTCATACCACTGATCAATTTATCTATTTATACATTGATTTATCAATAAGGCATTAGTACAGAAAAATCTACTTAGTACATGTGGGTTGCACCATGAAAAGTTATTAGCATTGGGAATTTCAATGAATATAATTGAACATTTTATAAATGTGGCCAAGAACAAGCCCAATTCATCATCATTACAGAAGAATACTTGGAATTATAACCAGTTTAAAGTTTTCTGAACAAACTTGATCACCTGTTGCTGACCAACTTTAGCACAAATAAAGCCACAGGACAATACACATGAATGTGAGATAAAACATTTTTATTATAAGGGCAGTTGAGCACTGGAAAAGGTCCAGGGAGGTTGTGGAATTTAAATCCCTGGAGATATTCAACAGTTGACTGGCAGTCTTTGGCAGCATGCTGTAACTGACCCTGCTTTAGCAGGGGTCTGGAAGAGAAGAATTCAAGGCATCTCTTCCAACCTCAATCATTCTGTGTTTAATAACAGATAATGGCCTTTTTATTTTTAGTTACACAAGCAAAAAGCTATTTGACAAAAGAAATCCTAGTGACTGTAAACTTTGACTACCAGGCCTACTCCTTCTAACTCCTTGTTCACATGAAAGGCAAAACCAAACCAATAGAGAATATATTGTCCAGGATCCCTTCATTTTTTTGTGGACACCTGAAATACATTAATAAGCACAAACATTTCAGAAAGGGTTCATATTCCCTGAGTACTAAAAGCTTAAGATCTTATGTAATTTAAGTTGTTGAGATTGTCTAAAATCAGTGGGGAATTGCTTTTAAAGCGAAATGAATGTCAATATAGATGGAATCAGAAATAGAGATAAATAAGTCTCCAAATGTGCAAATCTCTGCTTTCAGTGGAAAGAGAAAAGACCAGCATAAAATATATCATCTTGAAATGTTAATGCTTTTAGAGGACAGATGGTATGTCTAAATTTTCTCCCTACTGACCCCCTCCAAAACCCCTGGATGTTGCTGTGGTTTTTTGTCATTTGGTTTGGATTTTCAGAGGTTTATAACTCTTAAAAAAATCAGAACAGTCCTCTTCATATTCAGAGTCTGTATAAATATAAAAGTTTTATCAAATCCGTATTAGTGTGTTTCCTCATTTAAGACTTGTATTTTTCTTAAAGAATTTCTCAATATGATTATATAGTCTACTATTTTTAATATGCAGAATGCCTGGCAGTTTATTCAGCCTGAAGTCTTTGAATGCACAAAAAGCAGAGACAATATTTTTATAATTCTTCTGTACTGGAAAACCACCTACAGAGTTGCTGAGAGAGTAAGTGTGTTAGTGTTTACTAGTAAGGACAGGACTGCTAAAGCTGCTCAAAAACTGTTTTAGGTAGACAAGTAGATACAGGTAGAAAAAGTATTTTTAATTAAATAATTTTGATAAAGCAAGAATTCCCAAAATGTTTCATGCCATCTGTTTTGAGTTTATCTAAGCATTAGCATGAAAAACTAGAAGGAAATTGTAAAAGCCTTAAGTTCCTCAAGTATGTCAAGTTAAATGGTTAGATTTGGACTAGTGTTCAAGTTACTTAAACATTGTTTTAAGACTTTCAAATTTAATTGACATTTTTAATTAGAAAATGTTTGAATTGTAAGTGAAACTTCAGTGAGTTGGTTTTTTTGAAATTATTATTGGTGCAAACATTTTAGACTTTAAGTAACTAATCATGGTTTAAAGAGTATTTTACCTGAAATAGAGTGTTTATGCAATCTCACCATCAACAACTTTACCATAATTGTCAGCAAGCCTGAAATACATATTATTTACATAGTTTCATCATTCTGGATCTTTAAGGGTCCTCTTGATGAGTTAACTGATGATTTGCAAGGAAATGACTCATGTTAAATTTTAATTTCACTTACAACAATAGTGTAAGACATTCCATTCGTATTGCTTCCCAACAATGGATAAATGCCATGCCCAGCATTGTGAGCAAGCTAATTCAGAGTAATTAACAGGTGTGAATTGTTGTTTGCTGGGATAAGCCTCCCACTGTGCAGCACTTTTGCTGGCTGCAGGCTGCTTTCCTGCTGTATTACTGCTTCTAAACGAGGCAATCTCACTTTAATGTAAGATTTTACATATGTTAGTTCTTTGTACATTTGTCTATTTTTAAAGTAGTTGAGGCAATAACAGTGAATCTTTTCAAAAAGCCTGTATTTCTGCAAGCTTCTGTTTACTTTGCACATCTCCAACCTGTTTTGTCTCTTTTCAGCAGGCTCTCATTCAATTGAAAGTTACTATTGTAGTAATCTGTAGGAATATCTGTATGTCTCCTTAACTGCAAGACCCAAGCCTGTTCTGTGGTTTATAAAACCAAAATCTGCTGCACTGGGCTCTTAAACATTATATAAGAATGGTTACAGTTATATAAGAAAATTACAGAGATTACATACAAGCCTACAGACTTCTGTATCTATGAACTCTCAAATAGAATTTTTAATTTTGGCTTTGAAATTCTAATCTGTTTTTCCAAATTCCAATTGGGTTCATCAGTAAAGACATAAAGGAAGTCCTCAGTTGTAAAAGTAAAAAGTTTGATGGTTTAGAAGCTCAAATAAAAAAATCTCTCAACACTTTGCAGCTTTGACATGAATTAAAATTTCTTTATTTAAATCTCAAATTAAAACTTATCCATAATGATTTTCTACTGTTGTGTTCTAAATTTAGCTGAGGAATGGCAGGTCCAGATATAGAAAACAAACTAGTAACTTTCCCCAAGTCCCTCTTTCACGTCAGAATTATGTCACAAAATTGTTTTAAATGGTTTTACATTTTTATAATCCCATCAAAAAAAAATTAAATTGTCATACTGGTTGAATATATTTTTTCATTTAAAACAACCAAGGTGTAAATCGATTTAAGTTACTGTAAAAATAACACCTTTACCATATTTTATATGTTTTGTCTTCCTTGTTAGTATAGGTCTAAACACTTCTAGAGGTTATACTTCATGTTTTTAGCCAAATAAACTTTAGGTCAGATCTCTTTTATACCGTCAATAATTTCAACCTCAGAACTGAAAAGTTGGCCAAATTAGGAGATGTATGTAATCTTCTTTTAATGGGACCTTGGGACAAGCGCTTTCCCTTGAACTTTCTGATGCTGCCTCATTGTGCTGATGACTTTTCCTGCTGCTTTGGAAAATCCGGTTTGAATCTCACAAGTACAGATAAGTGATATTATTTTGGTTTTGGTTGTTTATTTTCTAAAGCTAATCTAACACTAGCAGTTTATTGTGGCTGAAAGCCTGATGTTTTTGCTGCTGTGTGGGCAGATCCCAGGGCATCTGTTTTCCCCTGCTATCTCTGGCATCCAGGAAATATTGTTTTCTTCTTTTCAAACTGTATATATTTTTTCTGTACTCTAGTGTGGTCAAAAGGCTTTTTTCTTTCCCCTTTCTCCACACAAGGAGTGTTGTTATCTCTGAAATGCTCTGAAAAATGTTGCAGCAACTTAAATGCATGTCCCTTCTCATTTTATTTCAGATGCTATTATTTGCCATGCTATGGAAAACTAGAGTTGTTTTATACAAGAAAGAGCAAATCTAAATTACTACTACCCTCAGATTCCTTTCTCTGGAGAGAAAAATATATTTATTACACATTATATTTTTTTCATTTCGATTGGACTGCTGGGTATCTGTGGTCATCACATATTTTAGATACACATTTGCTAGAAGACTGTAATCTGGACAAAGCATCCAAAGTTCCTTAGAAGGACAGTTAGAGTGTTGATCTAAATAGGCCAAAGAGATCCAATTAGGCTTTTGAACTCCACCTAAAAGGGAAAAAATAGAAAGCTTTTGTTTTCTTTTGTTAGATGATTACAATTTTCTTGTTAATTATTATTTATTAATTTTATTGTTTAATTATTTGATAATATGGAAAGTAATTTAAAAATGCATGGGATATCTGTTTCTCCACCACTTCTATTCCAGGGTTCAGTTTAGTAACTAGCATTATTCTTTAGTTTTTTTCCTAACTACATCTCACAGTAATTCATCTGTTCTTTCCTGAATCCTTTGGGCAATTATTTCTTAACTTGTGTTTCAGCGTCAGAAGATTAACACAATGTCTCAACAATTTCACATTTGCACTGGTAGAGTTGAATTATAAAAAGAGCTGCTTGTTAATTCACAGCATTGAGTTCTGTAGAAATCCCCTAAATTTGGAAGAGGGAAGGAAGCAAATCTCTCTGCAGAAGCTACCAAAACTTCTGCAGCTGTTGGTATTGTCCCGAGTGTGGGCTCCTGGTGTGCAGCACAAAGTCACACACCAAGGCAAGATGTTTCTATTTGTAATTCCAGTTTGTGCAAAGAGGAGAGCTGGGTGGGAAAATATAAGAAGAAAATCTAAATCAATCTACTACATTCTTACATTCAAGGCATAAATCAGTGCTGGAGGCAAAAGCTGAAGAGCTACGCAGTTCAGGATTTTTGCTTTTTCTTGCTTCTGTGGTTTTAATATGGCTGTCAGGTATCATGGTGATGAGTTCATTAGAGAGAGGAGAGGATGAATTATTATTCCGTCTACTAAAATCCCATTACATTAGATGGAAATCTACTTTTCATCAAACAGCTTTACTAATATTATTGGACAGTGCAATATAAAATCCTTATTTATAACACCAGAAAGAGCTCAATGTGTGACCAATGTTACGTATGTATACCTCACCTTTTCAAATTGATCCTGGTTACTTGTTCTAAATAAGAATACCCAATGCAATGTAGTCACTGCTCCTATGTGATTTCTGCATGCTAATAATAATTTTTAGAGGAAGAGACCCTCCTTTATACCCACTGAAATGCCTTCATTATAAATTGAGAGCAAACCTTTTGCCATCTTGCTATATGTAGAAAATAAACTTTCATGCATTTCTGTATGTCTTTTCAAGTACATATGCTCCATAATGAGCTGCCTGCACTTTCTTTAAGGCCAAATGTTTTGAACTCCTGAAGGGCTTTTATACTGAATAGATTTTTTTTAATCCTTTGGAAAGTTCTATGTTTTGAAGAACATTGGACAATGCTTTTGTAAATACACCTTTACTCAAAATAGAGATTTTGTATGTAGATTTATTACTATCCTTCATTTATGTTCATAATTGTTAATAACACATCACATATTTTTTCAGATAATGCACTGATAATTTATAAAAGTTGGTTAGAAAAAAAGGGGAAAGAAAGCTCTCAGAATTATGTTCCTTCTCTTCTTTCTCACCTTACTCTCTGAGAGGTTTTCTTTACCTGTTTAAAAATGTAAATATTACATGACAATTAATGCAGAAGAGATTTATCAATATTGGCTGATATTTGTTAAAACTATTTAGTCTACCTTGATCGGGATCATTGGTCAGGATCACCATGAGGAAATATTTAATGAAATTATTTCACTGCCTGAAATGTTTTGGAACAGGTCAGATGTGGACCTATAGACAAAGTTATACTGAATATTCCAAAACATTTAAGTAAACAATAATTCTATCATTTGATATTTTTTCCCAATCTCATGTGCTCTCTTACTCTCATGGCAATTTTTTCTTGCTCATGTTAATTACCCAAGAGAAATACAGAACAAATACCTTTGTTTTAAACAGAAGAGATTGCTTTTGTATTTATTTGTGCATTCATAAACATTTTTCTGGTTTTGCAGATTTTGAAAGAAAATGTTTGTGTTGGGAAATGGATCCTCTTGTTAAGTGTGCAAAAAATTGCTGTTGCATAGTAAAATACTGGCACTAAGTAAAAATATGCTGCATTTCATTGTTACCATATTACATTCTCAATATATCCTATTTAATTTTAAATCTCATTCTCAATTTTTATTCTTATTTTCTCATCATGTTTTAATCCTACTGCACCCTGTAAGACAAGATAAAGGTTGCTGCCAAGTGCAGTCATAAAAAGTGAGAAGGGATAGAGCATTTTTATTTTTCATTAAGAGTATTTTTCCAATACTTAATAATGTCTTTTATATCCATCATAATACATCGCTACTAAGACTGGACACATGTATTGGCAAGTGGCTAATAGCTGGATTTAGAATATGATATTCAGGGAGAGTGGAAATAGGCTAGCTGGAACATATCTCTGTAAAGACTGAAAATCCTTTCAAGAATCTCAGCAAGTTACCAGCTTGTTGTCATATTTGTAAATAAACAGAATTATTTTTATAATAATTCAGCAGTGTGTGACATTTATTTTAGCTAGAGATCTGAAGAACAGCTTTAGGGCTGAGCAGTGACTATATAAATATAAACACTGAGACAAGCAGACAGATTTTCTCTCTATATCATAAGAGCACATGTTGTATCAATGCCAAATCAACAAGCTTTGTATACAAGAGAATGACTTTAAAAAAGAAAAAAAAAATAGAAAGGCAGCACTGACCTTATGAGCTTCTGGCATTCTCTGTTCTCTGAGGAAGAGATGTTTCCTATCTGGACAGCACAAAAAAAGGTTTTATGAATAATTGCTTGGCATACTCATTCTTTCAAGTTGCCATGTAGTGCTGGGGTAAACAAGTGTCCCTAACAGTTCAAGTTAGCTGGATTAATGAGACAAGTAGAATTATTGACTGTAGGAAGAAAAATATAATATTTTCCAGTGTTATGAATACAAATAAATTTAATTTTAGAATGTGTTTAGAATGAAATTTTAGTTTGGGAGAATTTTTTGTTTTCTCTACTATGGCTGGGATGTGTTCTCCAACAAATTTAGTATTTCAAGCTTTGAGTCCTGTAAGCATTACTCCTGAATACTGTGAAAAAACTCTGATCTTAGTCCTGTTTCTGCATCAAAATATTTTTTGGACACTGACAGAGCCAAAAGAAGCTTGAGAAAATTCCAAGGCACTCAACCCATTTCTAAGGTAAGATTCACTTTAATGATTATTGCCTATTAAAATACCATTGTAAGTTTTCAGACACAATGTTGGCTTTTACAACAATGCATACCCATACCAGTGAAAAGTGGGTATAGTATGGGTATGTTTGACATACAGCAAGGGGTGATAAGAGTAAGGGGAAAACTGTCTAAGTGCCAAGCCCTTCACGAGGAAAGCTCAGAGTATACTTCAGACACGGTGGAAGCATTCAGCAAGTTGTTGAAACCCCTGGTCTGGGACGTCCCACATGTGTCTGTTGTCTAGCTGCAGAATTGCTCCAGGCACATTTGCCTCCCAAGTGGACTGCCACGAATACCTTGTCAAGGAACGCAGATACCTATATGAATTATGTCATAAAATGCTACTCCTATAAGAAAACCCCAAGGGCAGCAAAGCTTGAAAATTAAATCAAAGTGTAAAGGCAGCTCCAGCGCCAGAAGATCAAAATCAAGATTAATGGATTTATAGAGATCTGAACAGAATTGGTTTACAGCTTTTTCTCAGTGTGGTTGTTTTTTTTTTTTTTTTTTTTTTTTTTTTTGTTTGGTTTTTTGTTGTTTTTGTTTTGGTTTGGTTTGGTTTGGTTTGGTTTTTTTGGCTTCCTGAATGTTTACTGGTTTACTAGTGTATGTCTAATGAATATCTCTTGTACTCAGTAAGAGATGGGAAACAATATGTGACAGCACAGGTCACCATACAGCTTCTTTTTTAGGCAGGTATATTGGTTTATTGACAAGGACTTGCTTGATTCTTTGCACAAGGGCAATTGATCGCTAGATCTGTGCTCTATTCATATCTAGATATATTCTCTAACAAAAAAGTGATCAGATATGAAAAAATATGTTTATATTGGACCTAGAGACATACACTTAGCAGTATTCTGTAGCCAATCTGCTCCACATAAATCACAGGGTGTCTCGGTTTTGGATGGCAGAGAGTTTATTTTTGTCTGAGTAGCTGGTGTAGTGTTGTGTTTTTTGGACTTAGTATGAAAATAATGCTGATTACACACTGGAATTTTGCTTGCAGATAAGTAGTGCTTATCCTAAGTCAAGAACTTTTCAGCATCTTGTGCTCTGACAGGGAGGAGCTGCACAAAAAGATGGGAAGGAGCACAGCCAAAACAGGTGACACAAACTGGCCAAAGGGATATTCCATAACACAGAATGTCACGCCCAGTACATAGACTGGGGAGAGTTACCCAAAAAGGGGATGATTGCTGCTAGGTAGTGGGGTGTCAGTCAGGGGGAGGTGAAAAGTTGTATTGTTCATCATTATATTCTCTCAAGTTCTGCTACTCTCTCGCTCCTCAGTCCTACAATTATTATTGTCATTGTTGGTATGATCAGGTTGTTGTTGTTGTTGTTATTATATTTTGTTTCAATTATGAAATTGCTCTTCTCTCAAATCATGAACTTTATCCTTTCCCTCCAACTCTCCTCCCTGTGGGGTCAAGGTGGAGTGGAGTGAGTGAGCAGCTGCCTGGTACTTGGTTGCTGTCTGGGGTTAAAGCACAACATAAGGAAAACCTTCAGAGGAATGACTGAGTTATGACACCAAAAAGAAAGATTTAACACATGAGCAAATTTCTGTTCATACCATCTGCTGAAAAGGACCCAACAACCTCAGACTTTGCAGTACACTCCAAACTGTGGTCCATGGACACTGCTTTTCCATAGGACTCAGGGAGCTGAGCTAAGACCAGTGAAACAGTATCTATAAAAAATTAATTACAGAGCAACCTTGCTTTCCCTGTAGACTATAATTCCTACATAGTTAAAGTAATAAAAAATGAACATAAGAATGTTTCTGGTGCTTTATGATTTAGTTTCTTTTTTTTGGTGGAGGGAGGGAATTATGGCACTGATCAAAAATGTAGGATTGTTACTTCAAGGCAATGAAACTGCAGTTTTGCATTTACCATATCCAGGCAGCAACTAGTGAGGCAGCAACTAGTGACAACAATTTTTTCAGGGCAAAATTATTATTGGCATTAAATCTTCAAATCTTCATAATTTAGCATAGTGAAAACCAGAAAACCAAGTCTTCAATTTTACCTCAAACTTTTGGAGTTTTTATTTGCACTGTTTGAATTGCAGTGCAGCCAAGGAGACTTTCTCATCTGTCAGTTCTAGCATTTCCACTAAGCAGGAAAAAATTACTAATAATGTGCCTTGAACCTAAATAAAAACATCCTAAAGTAGTTTTAACTAACAACTATATACAAGTACTTCATAAAACTGTCACAGGATAACCAGACACAATGGATAAAGGTTTTAAGTAAGCATGAGCAGTGTAAACACCAGGAAGTGTGAATCACCAACGACCACACATCTGGTCATATAACATTCTATACTCACAACTATTTTAGCATATTAAGGTTTTGTGATGTGAACTTGGTACATTTTGTTTTAAAATATGATGTTAATGATGTATAAGTCCTCTACACTTCCACCACAGTGATATCTAATTCCCTGATGCACACATTGCCTAACACATTTGCTTGCAACAAGAACATCACGAGGCATTTGTTCTCTGCTTCCTGCTGAATCAGTTATCATTATTTTCACACTGGGTCATTAATGTGAACACGACTTAGAGTTGTGGCCTTTTGGCCTGGTCTTCCCATTTCTTTATGGAAAATGGATGTTTCCTTCCCCTTCAGTAACACAATTGACTAAGATAATAGGTTTTACCAAAGGCGGAGAAGTGCAGCAAAAATTCCAGTCTCTTGTCTATCCTGCAGTATGATGATAATAAGATAGAAAAAAATTGTTAATTAGTAATGATTCAGTCACAGGTCATCTGGGTCAGGACAGTGCTGCTGTCAGATTTCTTAAAGAAAGATTACCTTTGAGTAAAGAAAGAGCTTTTATTCCTATACATGATAAGGGAGGTGACTGTTTCTGGCAACTCTGTGTTAGCAGCTATGAATGATCACAAAACATGAAGGCAAATAAATAGGAAAGTGGAAATATGTAAACAATAAGGATGTGGAATTCACTCTCTCTAGAGCTGCAATTGTCTGAAAAATGTGTTTAATAAAGCCTCACTGATTTTTAAACTGACTAGT
>VZSJ01000448.1:189697-209501 GCA_013398405.1 Pheucticus melanocephalus
ATTTTAAGGCACAACGCAACAGCAAAGTCCAGATCACTGAGCTTTATGTTCAGTTTCTTAACTAAGACATAGGTTGCTTTAGAAAAGCTGTTGGAAGGCTGTACAAAACAAGAACGTACTATTTTTGTGCCTCTTTGTCTTTCTCAACATATGTGTATGCCTATGTGCATCTCATTACCTGCTATTGAACAGCATGGCCGTTCTGTCAATGGTGTCATTTTACCACATGCTTCCCTGTGACCAGTTTATTGACACTTTAAGCCTAGACTCTGTGGTTTAAATTTGTTAGTCTGCAATATGCATCAATCCAGTAATCTATGTTTCATAAATGCTGCTTTCCAAGTACCCAATGGTTTAAAAAAAAAAAAAAAAGGAGGAGTGACAGCCCATTTATTCGTTTATTCTTTCTCCTCTGATTTTCCTTATATAGAAAGACCTGACATTTTTATGCTATTTGTTCTCTGCTCCCAAAACATGGGTTCTCTTTCTCCCCACACCACTTATCACCATTTTTCTTTCTTCAGGTAGATGTTTCACCAATTTACAATCCATTTATCTTTGCTTGACAATTCCTGTCACTTGTGTGTCTTCTGTGTAAAAATACAGCTGTCTTTCTTTTCCCGTTTGTTGGTCACATGCTCACAGTTATGCAAAATGTTAATTGATTCTGGGTTGCTATGCCATCACAGTGTTGTAAAATACCTTTATAGACTTATTTGCAGTCTCTATTTATCTTTATTTTCAAGGCTCAGTAATACCAATATCACCCTACCTAGTGCACATCATATTTATAGGTGTCACAAGTCAGCTTTGGATGCCTTCCTGAAGCCTTTTTACTTCCAAAGGTGTTAGGATGCCTAATATCTTCTGAGGGATGTATTTTAAAAGCCTGTCTCTTGTGCTCCATTTTTCCAATATGACTTCTTTTTTTAAGCCCTAAATGATACTACATATTTAGTTATCCTAGGATTCCTCTGGCCTAACTTTAGCTCAGATTAGATGTCTCATTTTTAGATGAATATTCCCTTATGCTTCGTCCACAGTCAAGAGAAAGAGAGACAAAAAGTGATTAATCTCTTCCTAAAATAGATGTTTCAAGTAGGTGGGCTTGATCACAAGTAACTAGCACTTCAGCTGTAAAAAATTCAATCTAGATTTGATTTATAAAAAAGACATAGCTATCCATAAAAGGGAATTTGTAAGGTTTCTACCCTTTCCCATGCAAAGCATAAAAACTATAAAATTAGACTTTGGTTATATCATTCTCAATCATTCAATGTATGCTAATGCTCAGTTTTCATTTTTGCACTGAATAAATTAACTGCTATGCTATTGCAGGAAGCAGATGAATGATGCTGCTTTTTAGGGCCTATAAAATGGATCCATAATTAACCCTTACACAAGCTACAGAGAGCGTGCTAGGTAAAAAGTGAATTACTGTTAAACCAATTCAAATTTCACAGTAATGCAGAGAGTGAAAAAGTTTGATTCATTTGCTGTCTTGCCAGTACCACTGTTGCTACAGCTACTGGTATCTTTGATAATCTGAAATACTTAGAAACGATTTCACAGGGCATCTTTTTCACTTAATGATTATCATGAAGTATTGCTAATATTGCATAGGGGTGACAGAAGAGGAATATATTAATTAGTATCCAGTGTAGCCCTGGACAGATGATTCATGTTCTATCAGGATGAAAGTATTTATGCTATTATTGTCTTTTAAAACTTGAATAAGAAAAATCTGTAAGTTCTATTACCCTATCATGCAGTTCTGCAGTTCAGCTACTGCATTACAAAACCTGAATTCTGCACATTTTATATTGTATTCAGCATAATTTATCAGAAAGAATAGCAAGTATCTTCTAATTTTCCTCTTTGAGGATGACGGTAAAACTTCAGTTACTCAGTTTCTCTTTGCATTCCCTGACTGCAGTCCTTTCACATTGCAACATGAATGTTTTTCCAGGTGAGAGCAAGCAAAGATTTTTTAGGTGCTTCTCTGTGTGAGTATTGCAATTTGCCATTACCACACTGTGCTTTCAAACAGAGGAGAATTCTTCAGTTCTTCACAACAGTTTGACAATTTTGAGTTTCAGTTCTGTTTTTCTGATGAAAAATCCTTTGTGCATGAGAGTTTCCATTGAATCTGTTTTGTGAATTGTAAAGAACTTAGCAGGCAGTCAATGATCAAATGTGGTGACTTCCCTACCTGACGATAAAATCCTCTTTAGGAGGTGTTTATTCTTGACTTTGATATGAATTTTATCCTTTTAGCTCTTATTGGCATGGAGATTTGTAGTATAACCACTGGGGACAGTATGAAGAGAGAACAAATTGCAGTACCAGGGCATAAAATCAAAAGGACAAAAGGCAGAAGGCTTTGCTGCCACCCAGACCAAGGGGGTAGTAGGGGCACAGGATATTCACAGGCAGCTTCTCAGGACACAGACCTAAAGAACAGGAGGGAAGCCCAAAACAAGGGGCAGCCTCTACTGTGCATTTTGTTTCTTTCATCTAAGAGTTCTCTCTCTGAAAGTCTCATAAATATTTTGGGATTTTTTTTTTAAGGTGACATTTTTTTCTCCCCATTGTATGAATTGTTTATAGTCAGATAAGGCTTACACCAATCCTGGACACGCAAATTAAAAATCACATTTTAATATAACAGAAAACAAATCTTTTTTTTTATCAGTATTATTAGCTACATTGCCTATGACCTTTTGGGAATTAATAATGGCCAAATTGTATATCTTGGGTCTGTATAAGTATCCAAACTGTCTCAAATTCTGTTGTTTAAATATGTGACCAAGTTGAAAGTCCTGAAGGCAGTTACATGAATACTCATTCAATTTAGAAACAACGAGGTTAGTGTCCATTGCTGGTAAATAATTGTATTATGTAGAAGAAGTGGACAAGTCAAGTAGTTTAGTTTCATATTAGGCTGTTCACTTACGGTATTGTTGATTCCAGTCCAGATTCCTGCTTTATTGAGGCTGCAGGAAATTTGGAACACTATATGACAAACACTTGGAAGGCACTGGAAGAGTATTAATGCCTTGAGAGACTGACCTACAACAGAGACTAGACAGAGTTAAAGAATAAAGTAGGTATTTATTAAAAGGCCTTATAGGATACACCTTGGGAGAACAAGAGCCTGGCCGTGGCTACAGCCAAGATGGACACAAAATGGTCACAAAATGGATGACTGGTCATGAAGTTTCACACTTTTATAAGATTTTGGTCCATTCACACATTGGGGTTAATCATCCAATTACAGCTTATCAGTCCAATTACAGTTAATTGTTCAATTACTGGTTATGAACTCCCATCCTCCCTGTTTGCTCTCTTCAATTCCCCATTGTTTATACATTTTGGCCTGAAGCTGCAATGTTGTCCTTGGTCTCAAGCTGGAAAAGAATTGTTTTGTCTAACTAAACTGTGAAGAGAACTTGCTAACACTCAATATGAAGCTGAGTTACACACCTAGGCAGCACAGAACTGAAATATGTGAAAGCTAAAACTTAAGGCGTCAGTATAACAGGGTCAGTATGTAGCTAGATGGGTCTGGATTAAACTGGAGAGATCAGCTATCTCTCCCTGACACTTGTTTACCTTGTAGATGCTGAGAATACCTTCCTTAAAGCTCAGAAATTTAATGCAGAGTTTCTGGGCTCCTATTCAAGTAGGAAGATATGCCATGAAAAAGGATGGTGTGGAGGGATTGAGAAGAGGTTGACCTACAGGCAAAAGAGTGAAGAGATGGACAAATTCACATTACAAAAGATAGTTAGGTACTTGTCAAGTTTTTAAGCTGATTTTTACACTCAGGTCTCATGAAAGACATATGAGAACCAAAAATGATAAAAAGCTATTTTTTTTTCTGACCAGAGCATGATCCATATGGTAGCTTCTTCTTTATCTTTTCTGCCAATGTTTTAGATGATCAAAGACTCATATTATTTTAGAGTGCTGGCATGTGGACAGTTCAAAACATAAAATAAGAAGTTCTCTATTTAGTTACTAAGTAAATGTTCTTACTTATTTCACTTTCGCACATAAAACAAAAACAAAAGAAAGACTTTTTGAAAACTTTTTGAAAATATTACATACAGTTACCATGGCAACAAAAGTTGCTCAAACCACAGGAGCCTCTGTTAGAATCTTTAAAATATATAATTTTCAACTCTGGCCAAGACTCTTTGCATATCAATTTTAATATAAAGAGATTATTCTCTCTCCAGTACTGTAAGAGTAATAGAGATTTAAGAGTAATAAATTGAGATTTACCACTAGTGTATACTGAAAAATTGAGCATATTACATAAGTTTAAAGGGAAAAAAAGGAAGAAAACAAGCTACCTTATCACAACCTCACATAAAGCGTTGGCCTTCTTACCTAGTAAATGGTTCTAAAATATCTCAGCAACCTTCTATAAAGATAAGAATTGGCATGGTACTAGACAGATGTTAGAAATCTAGGCCTCATTCAGTCCCCAAACATTTCTGAATCATTCTTTCTAAATTCCACACAGTGCCATGGCATAGCACTTAAAGGGTATATTTTAGTAAGCCTGACATTTCATTTTATTTTACCAAAATTTTTCCCAAGACTTTGTCAAATCCTGTTCTTCAGTATTTCTCTCAAAACAAATATCTTTCCTATCTGGCTGAGCAGCTCTAACATCACACAGGTATTTTCAGTCTAGGAAAATTTGATGTTTCTACAGCTTATCTCAGCCACTGCAATTTAGAACACAGAGAAGAAAATTCTGATTTTGGTTTAGTTCTTACAACAGATATTCACAATACAAATTAATTCCAGATATGTTCACTAAATGCTAAGATTAGGAACATTCATAAAATTATAGGTATCACAGATGAGGATTTGCTTACATGACACCTTGTGCATTTGAGTAAAAGGCAAAGAAAGAAAGAAGGAAATACTGCCATGCAACATCAAAGCAGAGGTAACAATGTCCTTCATATTTAGACTGCCTATCTGTCAAGTTTAGAGGTAAAAACATGAAGTGAACTAGATGATCTACTAAAGTTTCTTCTAAACTTTTTTCTGTGATTGATCTACTTTAAAATTTTCTTTCTGATCTGTTCCTCTAACATCTCTCTGTAAGTATTCTACATACCTTGTTTCTTATTCCCTTGGATGTTCCAAAGGAAAAAAGTACAGTCAATTCAAACAAGAAGAAAAGTTACCACCCATTCAATTAAAAGTGTATTTGAATGTAAGTTAGGGAACAGGTTTTGCCCATCTTCAGCTGAGAACAGCTGAAAAGTTCATTATGAAATTGTCGTATTAATGATGTCCTTGTTCCGTGTATATTTTAAAAACTAGAAAGACAAAACCTCTGACAATATAATTCCATCAGAAAATACCTTAAAAGAATTTTTATCCTCAACCGACACCTCTTAGAGAATGAGCCTTTCTTTACCAAAAGGCCTTGTTCTACCTGGTAATATTATCTTTGTCCCCAGGGTAGTCTCTGACTTTCAGAGCCTGACAGCTTCATCAAAGTTTTCAAATTACATTTTTTTCTCTGTTTCAAAGCAGAAGATTTTTGCTAACCTCTAACTGGAACCAGGGCACCAGCACTTAGCCACTGGGGCCTGGTGCTGATGACATTTTTTTGTCATGCTAACCCTTTCACATCAGTATTTTGTGTTGTGCTCATTTTAAAACCATATTTATTACAATCGATGTAGATGTTTGAGTCAGAATGATTGTATAGGCTTGTGTGGGATAAAAATGAAAACCATGTGGTTAAATCATGGTATTTGGAGAATTCACTGTTGCATATAATGTGCTAGACTCAGACAGAAAAATGCTACTGCTGCTTTAAGGAATATATGTAACAACTTCTGATTGCTTTGTGTCTGTGTGTGTATGGAAATCACACCAATATGATTAAGCCTTGCAGTGAATTTTAGCTGCTTGTGTTCCACTGCATAGACACAATATTTAAAGATGTAGTTGAAATAAAATGTATTTTTTCAAAGTCACAGAAATTAGACACACTTGGACATGGTAGCTGTTTTTCCTTGCCCAGTTGAACTGGAAAAGATCTGGTGCAATTAAAGAAATCTGTTGGTTTTTTCATGACTAAAATCACGCAAAACACCTGTAGCAGAATTTAACTTGAGTCCAACCAGGACCCATAGTCCAGAACATGGCTGTTCTTGGAGTGGGGTAATATGGACAGGAGCAGAAACACCACGTCAGACCACCTATGGGACTGTTCACAGCTCCTGCCAATATACATGTCAGGTAATTTGTGCTAAACAAAATACACATCATTAGAAAAGCTCAAAACAAACAGTACAAACCAGACAGTCTCCCATTCATAAAGAGTGTAGACATCAATGTATTTTTTTTCAAGCCATATCCTTTGGAAGTGTTGGAAAGCTATTGTTTCCTGTCACATCTGTAGGCAAAGTTAAGAAACACTTTGAATGCACAAGCCTGAACATATTTCATATGAACTTTTTCCATAATGGGAATTATTCTAACATGTACATGAAAAATAATGAAAAGTTAGTACACATATTTGCAATAAAAAACCTGTATGCTCAAAATAGGAGGCAAATATTTGAAAATAAAACTCCTTGGTATTTGTAATAATCTTCTTCTCCTATCAGTCATTATCTATAAATTCATCCTTGTAATTCCTTTCTTCATTTCCTTCTTTCCCATCATATTAAAGCTCTCATTCTCACCTTCAAAGCTCTGCAGAATATTATGTGACCTTATATCTCAGTATATCCCTCTTCATTCTGTTTGTGCTGCTGTAGTTACTGATGCCAATGTTCCTATTCATATTTTCAGGCTTTCTAACATGCATTTCCATGTAGAGAAAACAATTCATAAAATTCAGACTTTGAACAGAGACTCAAACTCTATGTCAAAGACAGCATTTCTACATGTAAAGATTTTATAAGAAAAATATGAGTATTATTAAATTTCAACTCCAAGTTGACAAATGTCTCAGCATGCTCACTTTTTTTATTTTTATCTTTTAGGCTGAAATTTTTTTGTGTAAATCCTGGTAATATACACTTGAGAGGACACATGTACCAACTGGAAGTTGAATTTCCGTAGTTGAAAAGAGAAGCCCATTACAATTTTTCCTTTAGCAATGCAGTTCTTCACTGAGGACTGAAACACAGTTTAGGACTCCAGTGCCCCTTACACATGTATGTTATGCAGTGGGGTATTACCTTTGCCTCTGGATCTACTGGTTCATCCTGATTTTATAGCTGCTCTTCGTTTAGTAGTCTGGCTATAGGTAAAAATCATATGCTGTGGAGTACTCTTATGTTAAATCCAGATTGAGAGATTAATCTCCATATGTAATTTCTATTGTGAATAAAAGTGAGAAATTCTTCTGAGCTCAAATTCAGAGTAAGTAAATGAGTTTCTGGAGGGCTCTTAACTTTCCCTTTGCTGCAGAGGGAACTTAAAGCATTACCAGGCTTAAATAGACTCACTAAGTAAGGAGTTTAATATTAAAACCTTCTGATATTCCATCAGAATTGCTATTTTAATTAATACAGTTAACAGCTAACATATTTTCTTATTTCTTTTAAACCAGATCCCACTGAATATACAGAAATTCCATTCTGATAACAGTGTGTCAAAAAGGCTTTACATTGGTACCTCTAGATTGGGGGTGGTAGCCTGTATAAAATTAGTGCAACTGTCACTCATAAACACTCGAAGATTATAGGGGAGGGGAAAAGTCAGAATGAAACTGGGTTAGGATTCAACAGGAAGTATCAATTATGTATGTCATTAGTGCCTTTTTATAAGCTGAATAAAGTTAAGCAGTTCAGTTTTGTTTATGTGTGTGCTGTTTAGCTGGTCACAAGTCAGAAATGGTAGAGCAAGAACCTTCCTTCTCTTCTGAAGAGACAGCAACCTCTACTTCTCTGTACTTAATGTTGGAAAATGTGCATCATAATAAAAAACACCAATAGATAGTAAAACAAATGCTAAAAGTCACTTTAGTTATTTATTCTTCATCCTTTCCAGAAGTTCTCAAGTACCAAGTACCTGAATCACCAGGTGGTTTTTTCCTTTGCAGCACTAACTCAATAACTTGAAATGGTTCTGTGATCTGGAGCAGTACTTATGCTATTCAGCTGCACACACAAATTACTTCATTAGTAATTATAAAACCAATAATAAACTTAAGTTTTGTGTGTATTCTGCAGCCAGTCTTCATGGTATAATAATTTGGTTGATTTTAGTTATTATTTCTGTATTAGATTCAGTTTGTACCTGACCAGGTTAGCATCAGACTAGAAAGCCTGGACTATCAGAGCAGACTCAGAAGAGAGAGGACAGTGCAGCCTGCTGGTTCCTGCTTCTAGAAGTCCAGTAGTAAGTGGAGGGCACAGGCACAGAAGGATATTGTGTGGATTATGTCTGCATGATGATAGGATCTGTTTCTGACAATCAAACATGAAAACAGTTGGACTACTAAGTACAAACCCTCTGCAAAACTTATAGTTTCTTATACATAGTCTTCCCGGTAAGTCCCTGAAATTATTCCCTTCAAAAAAATCCATCAGCTCTAACCCTGAACCCTAATGACAAATTTGGATGCCCCATTGCCACACTGGGTGCCATGTGCCCAATCCAAATGCCCCATGGTAGCACCCTCTATCCCATTACCATGTTGGGTGCCCATGACCACAGCCAGCCCAGGGATACACCTCTGTTTAGGAAAGAACTGTAAGGTGGGAAAAAACACTAAACCCTTTCCACAGAAATGTTCTTGTTGAAATCATATTTTGACTTCTTCCTTCATTATATGTGAACTGTTTCAGGGTTGCCAGGGAAAAACGTGCCACCAGAGGATTGTAGTTTATCCTTAATATCCCAAGGGCAATTACACATGGTATCTTTCATGTTTTTCTCACAGATGGCGTCTATTGCTGCGGTGTTTTTAAAAATTCCCTGAGGTGAAAATGGATGACAGCATCATCCTTTCAAACTGTCAGAAGGACAAAATTCAACACATCTGTAGTAAGTGAATGAGAACTTTCTTATTTTTGTGCTGTTGAAATTTGGTTTATCTGATTTCTATGATGCAGCCATCACTGGGACCAAGCCATCATATTTTCTGCATTGTCCTCCTGTGCCCAAAGCTGAAACCAATTAATGAGTTCTGATTTAAGGGACTTTTTACAGGACATTTGATTCTAGTTTCTCAGTCTCCATGTTATCAAAAATTAATATTCAGATTAACTTGAATTATCTCTATAGCTCTAATACTCCAGTGCTAAGAATCTGGCAATTTTTAAAGTCAGAACTATGTATTTCAAGATTGCTAGCCTGCTACAATCATGAGTATTGGTGAAATATTAGACTAGGCTAGGTGGAAAGACAGAGTCACTGAATTCAATTTAGGTATATGTTGCAAAAATTGTACATACCTCCAGTGTGAGCATCTCATATTTCTTAATTATGAATGATATTATGAATGGCATTATCATTCATCTTGCATATGTATTACATTATTGGCTTTTCTTATTTTTTCTCTCTTTCTCCTCTGCATTCCATTGAACAAAGATCAGATTGGCCAATTTGCTTTTATTTCTTTTGTGATTACTGTTACTGTTGATACTAAAAGACTCAATTGTTATGACTGACATTGAATCCTCCCTATTCCTTTTACTTTATCCATGAGTTATGCCCTAGCTAACAGACAATAAATGGTTTGGGAATGGACTATTGTTCTCAGCCAGTTTGTACATAGCCCTACACAACAGGCCTAGAATTGATTGTGACAATTTGTATTCCTGGGATGGGAATATTTAGCATATTTAACATTCATAGAGCTACAGAAAAAGTTGGTTTGGAGGGATTTTTTGTTTGATTTTGTTGTTGTTTTTGTTTGTTTGTTTGTTTGTTTGTTTCTGGATTGCTGACTGAACACGCCAAACAAAAAAAGAGAAGGAGTGGAGGGGAAATGAGGCAGGTTTTAGGTAAAACAATGCAACCTGAGATTCAAATGCTTAGACTGAACAACATGTGCTCCATGCACAATCACTGGAAACAGGTTTATTCAAAAGATGATTCATCCTACTTCTGTGAACAGCTATTTAAAGATAAAAAATATTTAGAAATAAGTCTCTCACTTTTCAGTAGCTTCAGGGCTAGAAATAAAAAGAAGTGCTCCTAGACATGTAGATAGATTGGATATCTGAACATTATTATTTATTTGGGCAAAGTTAAATGCAGTAAATCCCATTTTAAATACCTGTTTTAAAGTGTGTGAGCATTAGTTCTATTTCTAAATAAAATACCATTTAATCTGAGAACCATCTTTATTTTTTGGCCAAATTGATTTGATAAAAAAAATCCCAGACCAAACCCAAACCCTGAATTCATGTTTTATGTGGATCAGAGGAAAATTTTATCCAACTCTAGTGCTTATTATAATTGCTGTCTTATTGCAGGTGTTCATTTTGTTATAGCTGATTGATTGATTCTTTCAAAACAGGATTCTATTTGCTCATATATCATTATCCTCATGACATTTACATAATAGAGTCCAAGTATTTATATATGTGATGCAGACTACTGAAGAAACAAAGATGGTATTTGGAACAAACAATGTGTATGTCTGATATAATGCTGAATTTTCAAGACAATTTTAACTAGCACTGCTCACAAGTGTATGAACTATGTGTTTTTGAAAATCAGGGCTCTTATACATGTCTTAAAAAACATTTGGAGAAAGGTACTGCTGGTGGCAGCAGTCCATCTATAACTACTTTGAGCTATCAAAAAACTAAATTCTTATTAAGAGTCCATCTCTACCTATAACAGTAATTGGACCAGGGGGATTTATGCACAGATTTCTAAGGTGACAATACTTTCAAGATAAGGGCTCTCCAAGAGCAATACCCAACAGACCAGACACAGTTTGCCCTAGATTCCTAATTTCTCAAATACGAAGTCTCCTGCAAGGCTGCTGATACAGGGATGCCCAGGGGAAAAGGAAGTAAATGAAATCAACATTCAGTTATAAATCCCTGTTGTCTACATCCACAAAAATGATGGAAAGGGTTGACATCATTGCTTTTTCAGTGACATCTACCTCTGCCTCCAAAACAGCACTGCGAAGTCTGAAAGCAAAACACAAAGGGATTTGCAGCAATACAAATGATGGTGTACAGGTGATCATGTGACACTTTATGAAATTTTCTCTGTACTTAGTTGTTGTAAATAATAGCAGCTCCAAAACTTGGTGTTCAGCTTGGACAATCATTCAGACCAGACACAACAACTTTGAGGCCAACTTGGTTCTTTTGGCATTGAAATACAGCAGAGAAATCAGATGGTTTTCTCTAAAAGTATTCAACAAATTGCCTGAGCACTTCAAAGATTCCTTTTCTGTCAGGAAATACCACAGTGACAGAGATAGAAGTATTGACAGTACTTAAGACAAACCTTTAGGATCTGGAAAAAGGCATTTTCCCTTGAGAATGTTCTTTCACATCTCACATTTTTGAAGGAGGAAAAAAGCAACAATTAGGTTACAGTATTTTAGACTGTTCTCTCATGGAGGCATCAGCATGGTTTCTGAGCTTTGGCCCATCTCTCAAGAAAATTATGTCTATTTTAGTATTTAGGTGGTTAGGACTATCATGAGAGGTGACTAAGCACTACAGAACATAAGATCTTAAGAAAATTAACTTGTGACAGCTTCCTCCTCATTACTTTTTTTATTCTGTGTTATCAGAGCACAAGACAAACTGCATGAGTACATTTAATCACAATCCCTGCTCCTTCAGGTTACTGTTGGCCAGGTGGCAATGAGCATGAGGGCTTTACCAAACAGGCATAAAGAAAGATCAAACAAGGGTCTTGAGAAAATTCTGCATTAAATTATTATCTCCTGGACAGTTGTATTACATACAAGATCACAACAAAATCAGCACACTTGGGGTATTTTATATTTTCTTGAAGGGTTTGTGATATATACTTAACAGGAGCATTATCAATAGAATCCAGGGAAAGGCATTAGCTTTGGAGCCCATTTAAGTGGCTTCTTAAAGGCAGCTCACTAAAGGTAGGGGGATCTCTCAAAAGGCCAGAATAATTCTCAGCAATACCAGGGGTCATGATGCAAATGTAAACATTTATTCTTGAAAAAGGCTAAAATTATCTTTTTCTAAAGGGAGCAAAAAGCATCACAACACATGAAGCATCTAGTTTACAAAAGAGAAATTATCATAATGATAAAGAATAAAGAAGCTGGAAAAGCAATATCATAGCAATAATTGCATAAATGTATATGCAGTATAGCAAAGGCATTAAGAGAATGTTACTGATCACAATCCTGAATTATATGGCTATGAATTATGTGAGCCAGTCCAATATCATTGCATTTCAACAGTGTCATTGCTGCTAGAGCAGGATAGAATCAGCACATTATTCTCACCAGGTCTCAGAAAAAAAAAACAAACTCATGACTCTCAAACGCAAATTTGAACATTTTGGTGAGTTTTCTCCTTTTCTTGCAAAGAATTTCTCCTTCCAATCCCTTTAGCTGCACAGCCAGATTCCAGAATGCACAATCAAACTTGGTTCCAAACTAAATGTTCTATTTTCAAATAGGTGTATTCCATTGTCTTTAGAAACTAGTTAAAAAAATGTTCACTCTTCTTATTATATGCAATTTTCACTAAGTAGCAAACTTAAAGCAGATTTCAGCTTTCTCTGAGTAGAGGTCAACATCTTATCTTGGTTACTTTGGTGTGATGCTGAAGACGATTAGAGTTAGGCTAAAGTTTACTTAAATTGGTGCTTCCAAGATAGGAATTTGATCCCAATATCTTCTATATAGGAATTGCTTAAGCAGGGAGATTTCATAATATGAATGAAAAATTCTACACAAAGGAGTTGATCATGTAAATAAGAGGTTTAAGATACTGTCCTCAAACTGTAACCACCTGGTCTCTCAGAAGGAAATATTTCGTAACTGATGACCTTCTAAATTTAGAGGACTTTTTTTTCCTTTAATAATCTCCAAAGCTTTAATGAGTAAAGTATAACAAATTACTTTTTGGTTGCCATGGTGACACAATTTTTCTTATATGTTCCTGGGATGAATGCCTTTTTCTTTTCCTTGTGCTTTGTTTTAGCAGGATAAAGGCTACAGCTATAATAAATTCAACTTCATTATTCTCTATTACACATAAATGAAAGAAAAAGGATATATGCTCTAATAATAGAATATGTTCATACCTAATTACTGGGTGTCATTATTTTGAAGGCGTAACATTGGTGACAAACATAGTGGCTCACTGCTCCACAGAGTAATTAATAGTGTTGTTTATTGTACTATAAGTTTTTCTCTTTTGTCAGACACAATTTGTTAAGTAAATTAGATACTGAAATTCATGTGGGTTTAAAAGATAGTGAATAATAAAGTATTAGCAAGGATTTAATGATACTGAAATAGCTGGAGAGAAAAGTTGTAATCTGATGCAAACAGTTTCCATGGTAATGGCTTAAATCTTTCAATACTAAAGGAAAAAATATCATAATTTAAAGCCTGCATGTTTGTCTATACATTTTTAAAGCAGGCATGCATCAGGCATGCATCAGCACTCCATTTCACACAAAAATCTTTCATTTTAAGATTTACTGCAATCCAGAACATCAGTGGACAGACATTTCTGTCACAGAATATCTGTCACCTCTACAAGAACCAATGTGTTTTTCCTCTTCAGCACAAGTGAGATTGTTTAACTAAAGCCTTTTAAATTTAAGACAAAAAATTCACTATAGGAATTAATTATGTCTTTATTAACCCTAATTGCATGTCATCATCTAGCTATAAGCTAGGTGAATCTTTTCTTCACAGTTTTGCTGTCTAATTTTATTAGCCCATCAAACTCTGGCTATGAGTTGTGAAATTCCTCTGCATCATGAAAATTTTCTTCCCTTGAAGTACCTCTCAATACACCAAACAGATAGAGAATAATTAATAATGAAAAAGACAAAAAATATAGACTTCAGCTTCCCAAAATAGATCTTAAAATATCTCTTCCAACTACTAAAAAAGCACCACCTGCATTTGTTACTGTTTTTGAAAACAAGTACAGTCTTAACAAAATTTCTTTCCTATTTAAGGCCAATTAATTTAAAAGTTTAAAAACTAAATATGGGTTTTATTTTAGAAATGGTTATTTCAGTTTGCAAGGACTGTAACCATACTCTTTGCACTTTTCCTGTTCACACATTTTCTATCCCAGGCAAAGTTTTGATTTTCATGTCAAAAGAATTTGGTTTTTTCCTTGAAAGGAAATACAGCATGTTGACTTAGAAGATATTGATTATAACAACTTATGATCAGGAATATTCTGGCTGAAATTTTGTTTCTGAAGGCTATATGAAGAAAGAAATTTTCTTTTGACCAGAGACAGAAAATTCCCCCTAATGACTTCAAAAATGTATACATGTTCTCTTGGCTTTTTACAACTCCCTGAGTTCCTCACACAAAGGGCATGACGACACTTTATTCCCTTACTTTGTGGTTTATCTTTGAAGAACAAAGCCATTCAGACTATTAAGTTTCTCTGAGGAATCTCTAATTATTCAGCTGAATAAGTGGCAATGCTCATTATAATTATATGTCCATACAAATAAGAGAAAGCACCTAAAATCCTTAATTATCTATTTTATTTGGTAAGCAAATTAATTTGTGATCATTTCTGCTTTAAAAAAAATCATATTGATGAAATTATTTTAAGTCTGCAGCAAAACCAGCTACCCACCAGAACAGAAACCTCACAATGGACTAGGAATACCAGAAATGAAGAATTTTATTTGCTGTTTATAGACTTAGATTAGAACTGTGTCTGCATTGTGAGCTGACCCAAAATCAAAAACCTGAGAGGTTCTACAGACTGGATATCAAGGAAACCTAAATTTTTTGTAATGACATTTTTTCAGAGACTCTCAAAACATGTGGAACTGTAAATGTGATTTTGAACAAATCAATTGTTTTTTTCATTTTAGTTAATGATAGTGGTATCTGTTAGAAGTACAACTACAAATATAGAAATGTAGATTGGGGGATGGAGGGGTTCTGACTAACCTCCAGATCAAAAACAGAGTCAAATTTATATTGAAATTATACTTCAGGTTATTGAAAATAAAGATCAGGAGTCAGAAAGAATTAGACTGAGCTCAATCATTCTGTAACTAAATTTATCATTGATACAACTTACATTGCAATGCTCTTCAGTGTAAATTATCTAATACTTGTATCATATACAGCAATGTTATTTTCATATGAAGAATCACTTTTGTAAAAACACTATTTCAGTCATGTATGATAATATTAAAACATCTTTATAAACCAGATGTCTTTATAAAATAGATGAAATTAATAAAAAGGCTTTCTTTTGTATACAGTAATTTGTAGAAAGGGACTTCAGCATGCAGACCTTGGAGATCAGAGAGAGAAAATGACATGGCTATCATTTTGTTAAGGGAACTCTCCTTTTTTCACCTCAGTAATGATCAGTTTTACTCATTTTCAATCCCTACCTGAATGAACAAAATTACATAACAGAAAGGGAGTGAAAACAGAGATCTATTGATTCTCTAGGATGGCTTGCACACCTTTTTTACATGTATTTACTGCAAAAGCTATACTGGCACAATACTGAGGGGGTCTACTGCAAATCAGTCTTTCATGTGTCCTATAAAGAAGTCTCACCCCCAGAGAATTCAGTCATATAGCCAAATTTATGGAGAAATAATGAAAATACTCAAAATTTGAAGGCAAATCCTCTGTTAATTGCCAAGGACAAAAGGATCACAGCTGTTTTGATGCCTATTTGACTTGTGAAATGTATGAAAGCATCATTGAAGTACATGAACTTTTTTAATGTCCTTTTTTTATTCTTACAATTTAGAGTGGGACTACAGAGTTTGTTAAAGAATTAGCTGATTTCCACCAGGAAATTCATGAGAGAAGGTTTCAGCAGCTAGATTATTAAAACAAAAAAAATTATTTTCTTCTTTTACATATTCATGTAATTCTGTACATCTATAGCACACACATACTTTTTGCAGCAGTGGAACGTCTACTGCTGAGAACTCATCCAGTGTCAGGTGCTGCATTGTGCATCCTCAGCTAGGAGCAATGGAAGCAAATGTTCATTTGTGCTGACTTTAGTCAACCACTGTAATCCACTCATCTAAGTGTGTAAAGCTGGATTGGCTGAGTATTTCTCCCTGATAATCCTTCAAGGGAGTTCAGTGTAATAAAACTACCACAAGAAGGTAACTCTGTCTTGGTTCAGACAGAAAAAATTTCTCTTGAGAACAGATTTCCAAGTTTGCCTGCATGAAATGAAGCACACTTTTAGCAATAAGTATTGGAGGAGGGAAGGAAATGGAGCTGAAAGTTTTGATAAACAAATAAAGATATTAACTTCTTGATGATATAAGTAGACAAGTTACTCCAAATTTAGACAGCAAAGAAACAAAGATGCTTAAAAAATATGTCTCATGTCTGATATTTATTTATGAGCCAGACCCTGCTGGTGTGTGAAAAAGAAATGAGCTGTTCTTCTCTCATTCTGGCACCATATCCACCTCTGCATTCAGGTGTGTTTAGGTCCAGGAGGAACCATCAGATCACTTAGTTTCACCATAAATTATCATTTAGTGTGTGTAGTCCAATTTATTAAGTCAAATATTTTTAATCAAGCCAGATTTGCACCAGACAAAATTTGAAGTAAACATCTGGAACACCTGTGACATTATTCCCTATATTTGGTTGGTGTTATGTTAAGAAACAAGCATACTTGTCACCAAAAAAGACACACTAACAAGTTATTTATTTCCTTTATTACAATGTTGATTATATTTCTTATACTCAGAGGCTTGTGCTTTTGTATTCTTAGCAGATTTTCAGGGAAAATCAGCAGAAAAAAGCCTGAGGTGTTCTCAAAAGATGCTATCCAAATAATTATAAGAAGTGTGCTATGTATTTTACAGAAAGGCTGGAAAGTGAAAAGAAAACCAGCATTAGAAATTTATCAGTCTAATCAAGAAGGAAATTCCTGTCTGACTCTAAATTAAGTGAAGAATATAATCCTGAGCATATAAGCAAGGCAAATGAATCAGACACTCTAGAGAGATTTTCATATGATATCTATAAGCTCATCTACCATAACATTGTATTTCCTTCTCTGACTTGCTGAGTAAAGAACCAGCTAATGTTTTACACCATGATACAACAATATCATCAACATGACTTCATTTATTTCATCCTAGTTGCTATCCCATATCTCATAGCCATCACTCATGGCTCTCTGAGGAAATTCACTAATATAATGCATATTTGCTCTGCTCATTCAGGTTTAGTTAAAAAAAAAGATAACTTTGAACAACAAAACTTTTTGGAGATTTATCTTCTTTTTTTATTTCTATTCTACCTTTACAGTAAACCAAAACATACCCTATTACGAAAAAAAAAACAACCCTTCAAAATTTGGTACTCTAACCTAAAATTCCACAGAAATGCCATTGCATGCCTTTACTTCTGTTAGACTGGGTTGATAAACATGACATTATGTCCTTCACATACACCAGACACATACAAAAACATGTCTGTAGTGACTATATACAGATCCATTGTGACTTGTATTGCATGTACCTTACGTGTTATAGGTCATAAAATGGAACTGGCCAAAATAAATTTAATTTTTTTTTCCAGTGTTCCAAACTTGAAGGTCAATTTTTGAGCCAAAATCTTTGATTTTGTGGGATTCAAATATTTATCTTCCTTAGAGCATATAAAACTGGCCAGAGACTAATTAAAATGCACTGACAGACAGACTTAAATCTTGGATTTCTATCCTTTTGCTACTTACTGTTTTTTGCACATTTTTTCGTCTTCTCTGTTTTATTTCTCTAGTTTCGCCATTTTCCTCATAACCTAGAAGAAACTAGATAGAAAGTGTCTGGTGTGAGTAGAGAATTTTCAATCTAGTAACTTTCCTGTGACTAATCATTGTTTTAATAGCATTTAAGTGATTGGTCTTTCTATTGCTACAATTATTTCTCTATTGTATTTAATGCTCTGGTTTAATACAACTGAGATGTCTCTGGGATGAATTTAGCATTCTTACACATACAGTATATTGTTCTAATGATAAATGATGGTTCTTTTTGCTTTAGCAGTTGTTCATTATGTTGATTCATTCAACAGGAAAGGACAATTGTCAATGGATTCTTTGGTGACAAGCAGTGGTTAAATCACCTTTGATTAGATACATTGGTTTTAAATATTTATTCCTGTTAAATAATGCATTTCAGGTCAATTATTCAAGCTACTCTTAATGAATAATGTTATGACACCCTTGTTTTGATAAGTAAATTGTCTGAAAAGCAGTTTTTTTAGCCCCTATATGTTATATATCTGTATGTAATCAATAAGTCGATAGAGTTGTTAATCAAAAGCTGTGAAATACTTTGCTGAATGCACATTAAGCAATGCAGCATTCAACACTTCAGATGTGCTTGGTTACTTGGGTTATGCATCTCCATTTTCGATTCTTGGAACAAGTGAATTCTGACTGGTGAATATCAAGTGTTACATTTCAGAGATAAATTCTCAGGTGAAAAGAGTCATCAAAAACTCAAAGTTTATAGTTTCATTGTATGTATTTTTCTAGACCTTCTCCAAACACTTCTTGGTAACAAATTATTTTAAAATGAAACCAAATAATACTCAATTTAGTAGCTTTCCTCAGAAACATTCACTCGGCAGTTCTTTCCCTTCGTTGCAACTCGAGATTTGTACCTCAAATGTCAAATTCAAACTGATTAGTATAAAGTGTAGATTTGTCTCAAACTTGTCCATACTTAGAAAAGTTCAATTCTTCAGTGTGATAGAAATACTGTGTTGGAACTCATCTTCTTTTATGAACATAGTATTTCAGGTATTTTTCTCCACCTCACCATAAAGTGAACTACGTTCATACATTCTTCATACTGTGTTAATACATGTACATACACACAAAGTGTGTGTTCATATATTTTGACTTCTGTATTTGAGCTATGTGGAGATGCTATGAATCCAGATTACTTTGCTTTGCTTCAAAGTAATTTTTTTCTCTTACCTGGTTCAGGAAATGTTTCAAATAACACTAGGCCAGGACCTTTCCGGCTACTGTAAAAATTAACCCTGTCCTGGCTGAAACTAGGACAGCTGTGTATTTACCTTTAAGTTGCCTAAAGTTCTGTATATTGGAGAAGAACTAAGGGACATTACAACTATCTTTTAAGTTGCACAGTTCAGCAAGACAAAAAGTTCTCCATAACAACTCAAGAACAGAAAATTAAAAAGGTTCATGTATGAGATGTTAGTGCTGCAAAATGGGCATCCTGTTGATTAAAGTTGTATGTGAAACTTTTTGATGGCATCATGCAACAGAGGAAGCCACTTTTTTTAATCTTGGAAAGATTGCTAGGGGCTAAATCAAGTAACTTAGGAGTTCCTATCTGTAGTTGTCATACTATTACTACAGTTTTTCTGTGACTCAGTCTTGCCCTGATGGTGCTGGAGGGCAGATGTTGAAGTAGAACAGGTGTGGGTGGGAGATATGAACCTAGAATAAGAATAATTTACAATTTTATTGCTACTTTTTCAGCCTTTACATGTTTAGTTCTTTGAAATATGAGTAAAGGTGATAAGAGATTAAAGTGATGCATTGGAGAATCTAAACTCTGGACAAAAAATACT
>VZSJ01000448.1:210270-229731 GCA_013398405.1 Pheucticus melanocephalus
TCAGGAAAAAATACTATGCTGCTTCTTTTCTTTCTGAAAACTGAATAGTCAGAATTAGACGCTAAAGATTTTATTTCATATTTAAAACAATGAATATATACTGTGCAAAGTTTAGGCTGAACTAAAGACCTGTATATTAAATTCAAAAGTCATATTTTTAGCCTGTAGTTGTGCCATGTAGATAGTAGTAAGTCATCTTAGTTTCAGACAGTGAACATAATAGCGCTGCAGAATGCTTTTTTAAAAATATAGATCAATCTTCCCAGTTTAATTTCTGTAGAATTAAGTTAGATTGTTTTGACTCTCATCCTTCAGAAATCACCTTGAGTTCACATTGTCCAAGAAAAACATTTTGTCAAACAACTTAATCCTCCTTGTCCAAATGTATAATCCAAATATCCAAGGGTAGTGTGCAATGCCAAAGATTCATTTTTTCTAACATTACTATCTTCTTGATTATCAAGGTAAAAATCCCCCAAAATATTTTATTCAACTATCTTCTCTCAAATAATTTAGAGATACAAAAGAAACTATGGCAAGAAAAAATCCTAACTGATTTCCTGACAGTAATATTAGCTGAAGTCCTACGTCAAGCAATATTTCTGCCTTTCACAGGCACAAAGATTTTTGTGTAATGAAATAAATATCGTTGAAGTATATGCAGGGTTTAAATCACATATATCTCGAGTGGTGGTTGTTTTTTGCATGCACACTTCATTCAGTCTAGTTTGTAGACCTGTCATTTCTGCTTTCTGTTAGCTCATAATGCTGCCAGCAGCAGAGACTAAAAGCTAACATGATCTAGCAGAGTATTTTGTGTCATAAACTTTGCTCTAACATTCTGGAATGGCCTTGGTCCAAATTACCTAAACTTGCTGTTCACATTTTCCCTTGACCTTAATGGGACTAGTAACATTTGGATACTTTCATGACAGAATTAATTAGCTAAAGTTGCAATTAGTATACAATTATCTTCTTGTCAACAGGAGCAGGTGGGCTGGGGGAAAGCCTGTCTTCATGTTTCCTGAGTCAGCACTGCCTGCTGGATCCCTGGTCACCTGCAGAGTATCCATGGACACCACCTCAGAGCATGGATCCCATACGTATCCCTCAGGTACCTTCAACTGAGCTGGCACATCTGCATGGTACAATACACATTTAAACAGCTGCAATACACATTAATAACAATATACATTTAATAACAATTAATAACAATACACATTTAAACAGCTGCAAAGAACTTTCTCTAACTCCATCAAAAAAGTCTTCATAAGTAAAACAATTCCAGCATGTGGCTACATTATTGATTCCAGAGTGAATTTGCTCGAGGTACTCTGAACAGTGGTCTGCCAAGGAACACAAAGCTCTCCTCTGCCAGCCGAAATTTCTGCTGTGATTCATGATTTCTGAACTCTGTGCAAATCCTGAGAGCAACAGAACGATGTATCAGAATCATAAATATGGGTTTGGTAATGTGTCATGTTAACTCAAAGATCACAACTGAACTCAGTGCAAGCTGTCTTTAGTTTAGTTGATAAGAAAGGGAGAGTAGATATGGCTTCAGTATGAGGGTGGTGTCAACTAAAATATCTCCTCCCAGTGCACCTGTCTTCTCCTAAAGAATTTCAGATACATAATAGTGAAAAACAATTGTTAAATTGTTGGTTCCTTTAATGTCTTTATTCCCTATGCCTCTCTGTCAGACCTTTCCACACATAATGAGACTAACAATATTGCATATTCAATACAGAGGATGAGTTGATGGGAATAAAACTCCCTCTCAGAGTGGTTTACTTCACCAAATCCCTGTAGACTATTAATCTTCCAGTTCTCTGAAGCCCTTCAGAACAATTATCAAAGAAAAGCAAGTACACACAGGATATGAGTGAGGATCATTTTTTGTTTGTCTTGTCCTGTTTTCCTTTTATAGTGAGAGATTACTGAGCCAGAAAAAGCTATTAGGATCCGAACAGGGAGGTTTCCTGCCTCCTACTTATTAGGTGGGGCCATGACTGTGTCTCATTCATATTCTAGTGGATTGGCCTTTTGTGGCTTGCTGAAAAGCCATAAAGGCAATGACAGCAAGAATGACTGCATTGCAAGTGCACCCTTTCTCATTTCCATCTCTCCTCTCCTCTGAAACTGACATTATTAGAAAGTCAAATGCAATGGCTGCAGGGGTTCCTGCTTTTTCTTTTTTCCTTTTTTTTTCCCTTTTAGATTTTATTTCTTATTTCATGCCACAACCCAGGCTCACTACATCCCTGTTCACAGTCGAACTACTCTCCAGTGGGCACACATATATCAGTGAAGTCCGTCTCTCCTGTTCTCTGTTTTTTGCTTGAATTTACTTATTCAAATCTCAGCTGCTTTCGTTAGATGGCATTTAAGCTTGAGTGATATACTTCTCTAATGATATAATTCACAAAAAAAAAAAAAAGCTCTAAGTTTAAAAAAATAACTAAAGAAAAAAAGTGGAAAAAAGCCCTTCATCACTATCCATACATTGAATTAACTCTGATGATGAATTAAAAGATGTATTTACACACTAATGCTTTCATTAGGATTGAAGCTTAATAGAATTACAAACTTATCAAAGGACATCACTTGACTCAGGAAGATTATTTAACACTAATTATAACATGCAACTCAAGAGTGTAATGAGAATAAGTGGATGAAACATGCAAGAGAGATTTAATACTAATGGAAACCTGGTTACATGAACAGCTCTCATCTGAAGATTTTGAGACAAATCTTATTTTGAACATGTGCATTAGATATCAACCTAGCTCTTTAGGCACAAGACACTCCCAACTTGCTTATAATAATAGGTGTCACAGTAGAAATAGGGGAATAGACATAGTAGATAGGCTAGTTAGTGACCTTTCCTGACTGACTGGACATCTTTTGTAAGAAAACAGCTAAAAAGATCTAAAGCTTTATGTGAGGAATAGCTAAAAGAATGATGTGGACAATTGACGTGCAAATGAACAAAAAAAAATCTCTTCACTAGTATGGTGAATGAAGAAGAGCACTGTTGGAAAGATTGTATTTCATAGTAAACATTTAAACAGCATATATGGAGCAAATAAATGGAATGCCACGGCATTTACTGCACATTGGTCTTTCTGTGCTGCGTGGACATTAAATAATCTACAGCAGTTTCACTACCAGCAGGATTTGTCCCTGAGTCCTTGACCAAAATTTGTCTTTGTTTCTGTTGCTGGGCTGCATGCTGATTTTCCCTGATCTGTTTGTTTGCCAACATTTATCCCTGAGCTAAATTTATTTCAGTGATGACTGTGGATACACAGCTGTAGGACAAAATGTTATACCGAAGTTATGAATGAAAAATGCGGTTATTATTATTATTGCTATTATTATGTCATAAAAAACAGAATTTGGAATTCCAGCTAGCATTACTTAAGTTCTTAGATCCAGTGTTTGAGATTTGGTGTTCTTATCAGTTTGCATGAGATCTGGTGAAACAGAAGACTTTTATTTCCTTTGCACGTGTTTAGCTCCTTCTTCCATCAAAAGCCTAAAAAGGGAAAGATTGTGTCTCTGTACACTTGACTTTCGTGGTCATCAGAGCTGACTTGTGTATCTTTGGGGATTTGAAGATTTTGCAGTTAGTAGTATGACTACTGCCTGGAGACACTTCAAGCCACATCTTCATCATCAGTGTACCTCTTCTCCAGGTTCAAAAAGAGGACACTCCTGTTTCTAGGGTCTCATTATATGGTGCACTTTTTTTCTTGACTTGGTAGCTCCATGCACAAATGAACCTCCATGCATTTAATCCCTCTGCCTAACTCACAAGTGTTAGAAAGCTCCTGCCTTTGTCCTCAGCGCCGGTCAGCATAAACCACCCACAGCCAAAAAAAATACAGTACACCTGACACTGCAGCCCAGGGTGTCTTACAGCTGTTGGCCCTTTGGATACATGGAGAGTTGCTGTGGGTGATGCTGTAACATCCAAGCCCCAGCAGGGCTGGATGAGGGGTTCCCTGTGCAAAGGAGGCATCCAAGGCATGCAGTAACAGCAGCAAAATCCCAGTGCTGCTGTTACCGTGGAGACTGCAAGAGAGAGAGAGAGAGAGAGAGAGAGAAAGAGAATTTCAAATGGGACGGATGGGTGTTGCATCAAGGAAGGAAAATTGGGAGAAACTACAGGAACAAGCATTTTCTGGCCTATTTTAGATCTAGAGTTATCTGTTTGTTGTTCCTCTTTACCCAGTCCTGCTGTAATTCCCCATCCTTCAAATGGGTAATGGCAACAATTTCAACAGTAGCTCTGTACAAAAGGTCATCTTTTTACTATTTTCGTCATATTTTCTAAACAGATCATCATAAGGAGTTTTTAGTGCTGTCTTGCAGAGGTACTAGAAAAAGTGTGATTCAAAAGACACACTGATTGCAGCATAATTAGACATTACTGCTTGCCAAAAGTAACTCATGCTGTATTATGGTTTCACATTATATAACAAATATTTCTGTATGTTTCTTCAGAAGCTGTATGAACTCTCAGTAAAACTAAGGACTCTGTAAAGGTCATTGTTACTGAAGGAGGCTGAGTAGAAATTCCTCTCTGCACTGTCCTTTCACAGTTCATTTCTGTTCTTTATGTGCTGCATTCTGTCCCTGTGATGTCTTTGCCATTATGTTAAATGGATGATCTCTGTATTCAGACCTTAGAAAAGGTTAATGGTTATTACTGCTATATGGTCCAGGAGGTAGAGTTCAGAATGATAATTCAGATTCATGCCCATGTCTATTTATATAGACGTTTGTCTGAATAACAGCTGAGTCTCAACTGCCTCCCTCCATCAGCCCAGCTCAGCTCTGATTTCTCCCCCTCCATACACAGGGCTGCAACACCACAAGGTTCTTGTACCTGCTAAACCTTCCATGTTCTGGGCTTCATTGCTCTCAGTGGAAAGCAGCCAATACACCTCCAAGGCTGGACATTCTGTCACAAATATTTTCCATTTTATGGATGTTTAATACGTCACAATAAATCAGGACTAGCATGAAAATGTCCAAAGGAAAAAAAAATACGTCATTCCCACCCAGTGGCTGACATACTGTTTTCCAAATATTTGAACTTTGCAATAGCTTAGATGCACTTTATATTAGAGAAACATATGGAGATAGGTATACTTGCTGACTTAGGTGGCACGACTGGCACTATCCAGTTACGATTTCTCAAGGATTTGTTTAATAAAAAATCCAGGTTGCAATTGTCAACACTTGCTGATTTTAATATTTTGGGCTGAGAGTTTCACTTTAACATTCTGTTATCAGGCCAACTCATCTGGAACCTCATTTGAAATAAGAGAATCTGGTGCTTTTTTTCCAGATTAAAAACTCTTCCATATTCCCCATTTTGAACTTGTAGTGCCTGCAGGATTGAGAAAGAAGTTTCACTTAGGAACTAGAGGTTTTTAAGCTTTTGTTGTTGTAGTTATAGCTGGGATTTTGCTGTTGTTTTTGGTTTTTTTTCTCATTTAGGGAAGTCTTATTTTTAGAAAAATTACAAAAACCTCTGGAAAAATATTTCTTAGTAAAGTATCAATTTTTCAGAAAAGTAGTTCTGAAAAGACACATCAAACTATTTTTAGGAACTGTGTTTGTTAGCCAGGAGGAAAAGGAAAGTGAAGGGGAGGAAGAAATAAACAAAAAAAAAAAAAAAAACAAACAGTGAAGGGAATTCAGAAAGCTAAAATATTTCCCTCAGCTGCGAATGCTGACCAACATCTTGAAATGGATTCTCCAGTGCAGTCTGGATGTATTGTCTGGGGAGGCTTAAATAATGGCTTTCTCTTATATGATCACCTGGTTTAAAATAGGAGTAATTTTTGTTTTTGCTGGGTACAGGTGGCTGCAGTAATTTAAGAATCTTCCCTTGATAGCACAGATCGATGGATCTCTTTCATCTACCACTAGATGTCATGCACTGATATCTGTCCCCAGTGTAGGCCAGGATTACAGGTACAGGCAGAAATTCAGGAAAATTCTTCCCCTTAAGCCTTTTCAACTTTTTGTTGTAACTTAAAATATGAGAAACGTGACAACTCCTGATCAATTGATTATTTATTTTAGCAGATTTTTTGGTCGTGTTTTCTGCATTTCTGATATTTGAAAACTGTTTGCCCAAATGTAAATTGACTATCTGAATTTTTATTGTACCATGCCTACAAATGTTCATTAGTGGTTTTCATGCTTCTATAAGCCAGAAGTAAATATTATAACAAATTTGGAAGTTAGTAGAGAGAATCTTAGAGATCAGTTGGACCATTAAATCTTTTCTTTCCCTAAGCATTGAACAATAACACAATAGAAGACTAATTTACTTTGAGCATAATTTATCCCATCTCCCACCTGCCCACATTTCGTTTTAGGCTGCCTATTTTGGTAGGGTATCTCAGACATGCAGTACCAGAACTGATAAATATTTCCTCCAAAGCACCTTTTCTCTGGCAGAAAATGATTTATTCAATACCTTATTCTTTTTTTTTTTCCTTTAAGTTCCTTTTTACTGGGAAATAAAGTAGGGTTTTTTTCAGTTTCAAGCCAACTTTTTGGCAGGAGAAGGCATTTCAATTTTGCTTCTACCAAACAAATGAAAACCAACTATTTTCAAAAACCAATTTCTACAAGAAAAGAAAATAATTCACCAGAAATATGCATGCTGGTGGCTCTGCAAAAGCCTTATGACATTTTTTAATGAGGTAGAGTGGTTTGCCTCAGTTCATAGAATACCTTAGTGACAGAAGCATAAATAGACCCCTCGCATCCAGATTCCCTGTCTTTTAGCTGGTTATCCCAAATTAAACAAGTAGCAATATCATCTGAAGGCCCCAGGTCTCTCAGGTTCTGTTTGCCACTGCCTGATAATTCCTCCTCCCAAAGATATGTATAACACCCAATTTAAAAACAGACTAGATGTGTGGAGAACCAGAGAAAACCATGGAAACAAGATGAGGTTAGTGGCATAAGTCCATGCACTATATATATATTGAATGTTGCAGTTACTTTGCTAAGCAACAGCTTTGTGTACGGTATAAAAATAAAAGGTAGAACATTTTAAAATTCTAGATTAAAACAAAATGACATATAAAAGCCCAAAATCTTACTGGCAGTAACAGTACTACATTGATAAAAATCTTGGCTGCTGACAGAGTGGACCTGATGCTGTTTGTTAGATTCTCAAGTGGCTCTAAAGGTCATGAAAGCCTCTCTACATAACATGATTATAGTATAATAGAAAAAGGTAACTGACTCAATCCTCCAGTTACTGCTTGCTTTCATTGAATTTCTGTACTCATTTTTGCTTAATTGGAAACAAAATTAAATTTATTTCAATGCCAAGTTGTCGCTACTGTTCTTTCAAACCACATTAAAAAAAAGATGAATATTTGCAGATAATATTTATGTTTTGCAAAAAAAATTTCTGCCTGGTTTTTATCATCTGAGAAAATTCATGAATTGGGATTGATGTCCCAAACCACTCCTGGTGTGTAATGGTGAAAATTAAATGATGAACACTTAAACTGAACAGAGGTATACTGTGAGTTAGAGCAGACTGTGATTTTAAATGCTATGTTACCATCTCTCACTATAAAGGGACAAATATTTGCTAGTAAAAATTAAGTACTTCAGGGCACTGTGTTGAGCCATATGTGTCAGAACCAGTAGGAGAGCTGCTGAAAGGTCAAATATGCCAAGTACAGTAAAGTTTGTCAGAACCCAACAGAAATTCTTCAGCTGAAAAATCATCTGTCAGAGAATGTAGATTCCTGAAAATCAAATATTTAACAAACCCGATTTCAACATTACCAAGGTCCTGACAGAAAGTCAGGAAGGCTCTGAACAAATCTTCTCTGCCAAAAACCTGTCAATACCTGGTTGCAACGCACACATCCATTTCCTTGGGAGTTACTTTGGCCAGGGTGGGTGGGGCTGAAGGGCTTTTTTGAACCAAGCTTTAGGTTAAGAACCTTGTGCCAAAAGATTGCCTTTTTATCAAACTTCTGTCCTCAACAGGATTGTGGTCCCGGGCTTCTCTTGCTGAAGCCTTCAGGTTCAACAATTCTGGATTTTGGCTGCTTTAGAGGTTCTGAGCTGGGGCTATGCTGTGCTCTGCTCTGCTGCACCATGCTACCCCTAAAATGCTGCAGGGAGATTCTGTTTTTCTGCAAGGGCACAAGCTGGTGAGCACCCCACTGGTTTGGCACAGCGAGTGCTGCCAAAACACCTCTGCCTTTGCTCTGCTGCATTGAGCCTGTGTGCTCACAATGCTCTGACAGCACACCTTGGTCTGCCAGAGACACTGGACTGATTCCCTTCTTGATGGGCTTGGATAAGACAACACAGCTCTGACACGTTATACGATATTTAGCTTGTCACTGTTGCCTTAAATATTCTTAACCAGGAACTTTGTACAGAAAAGAGGGAAAGTCTTCCTGCGCAAGATAATTGAGGATCCTATAGCTATGTTCTTTTCAAACCTTTGAAGAGGCTTATACAAACTGAGTGATATTTAATAGATAGCTTGAAGCTGCTATCTGTAATTTAACATTCATCATCCCTCCACTTACCACAGTAGCTTCATTGTATATGTAGAATAAAATAAGCCTTTTTCTAAAAAGAGAGAAAATATTTAGGTCTTGGCCTCCGACTATCTTGAAAATCTTTGATATGAGCCCCCTCCCTATCTTTGATCACCTTTCTATCAGACTCTGTGAGGTCCTATATGCCTCCCCAAACAAGAACAGTCTCACAGGCAGAAGAACATCTGGTGTAGAAAGCAAGTAATAACATAACATAAGATGAGAGGGAAGTTTCTCTGTTATGTTTCTGCAACAAATGTATTTCAGGAAGGTTAATATTTATAGCTATGCTCTTGTTGATAATGGTAAAAGGAAATAAAATGCTGTAGGCTAAGCTTTATGCTTATGCAAAAGAGCAAGGCAAGCCAGTAGGTTCTCAGCGTGCTATGGAGAAACAGAACTGGAGCATCTTAGGCATAATAATATTCTGGCAAAGCCACAATTATCTCTTATTAGCATTTTTAAATTTTATTAATCCAAAAATAGTCTGTATATATTGAATTATGAGCATTATGAATGCTGAAAATTAGTTTTGATCCTAATCATTTTAGGTGGAAACAAGGAACACTATCCCTCTTTCATCAAATGAAACTCTTTATAAAGCCACTCTAAAAATTACTCTCAATCATTAGATGTTGTGTGATAGCAAGGAAAGTATTAAAAAGTTATGAGGCAGAGTGCTTAGGCCACTGGCACTTTTCAGTGAGAAGTATTTGGACAGCAAGCAAAAGCAAAGATGTCATGCTTTGGAAAACAAGAGTTTATATTTTTACATTAAAGCATTCCATCCTTCTCCTCAAGTGCTAAATATTACTAAGGAGAAAAGACATATTTACTGATTGCTTTATCCTGACATCTCACATTGCTCTTCTGAACTTTATGAAACTTCACTGTTTCATTGTGCCTTGGTGAAGATATTTGCTAAGAGTTAATGGAATCATGTAATACAGGTTAAGTAAGCACAGATAATTATGGGAATAGATATTCCAGTAAGCACATCAGCCCCACTTAACAGGTGCCAGAGCTAAGGGAACTGCATGCAAAGGCTTCCTTATTGATTGAATGACATAATCTATAGGCACAGATAGTGCAATGGCCTCTGAACTGGGGGAAGAAGTACTGTCAACGAGCATAAGAAGCTTTCATGGTGTTTTTAGAAGCCACAAAGAAGCAGTGAGTGGATTCCTACAACTCAAATTTGCACATGGATATGTACCTAATTACTTGTCTTATTCTGTGGGAAATAGCAGGTGTGCTAAATTATCCATGCCTTGCATGATTCAAGGAAGAGCCCTGACATCTACTTTCTTCCTATCACTCCCTGGGTAAGTTGTTTTTTCTTTTTACCTTTCTAAATTTCTCCCTTAAAGGGATTGACAGCTTTGAACTATCTTCCCAAAGATCTGAAGAATCCAAAGAACAGTGGTTTCTCTAATAAATAATGTCACAGATCCCTATTGGTTTAAAGCACTGCAGAAAGCAACCACAGCGGACTGGGGCAGCTAGAATCAAAGTCACCTTGATACTAACGTTGTTAGGAAGCTGTTTTTAACTGCATGAGAGCATATGGTCTTTGAAAACACATGAAGAGACAAAAGTTAATAGCTCTATCAATTTCTCTACCTTCCCTTCCTCCTTAAAGTTGTAGCAATGCGTACTATAACCGGGCACTTCAACCTAAATTTTCAGACGTTATTGCTTTCCTTTACATTCTGCTCACATGGGGTGAAGTCACCTCTGATCTCTGTGCTTCATAGTCTGGCTGTGCTACATGCACAACATCTTAAGATAGTGTTTAACCTACATGATCTCTAGAATGCAAGAGAATTCAAAAATTTCCCTCTCATGCTGAGTTCTGACTCTGTCAATCTCTTTCTCGTAGGAAATGCCAGAGGAAATATTTTCTAGATGGAGTGAATGCACCAAAATCAGCTTGAACTCTGTTTACTCTCTGTCTGGAAACACTTCATGTGTAATCCTTATATTATTTTGGCTATTTGAGTATAACCTTTAAAAAAAAGAGTCCAGGTTATAAACAAAAATTTTCATCATAGCTCCATAGAAAATACAGATTTCCATTACTGAGGGTATAACCTAAAAATAGTCTTCTGTGATGCCTTAGAATCATTGCTTAGAAATACAACTTACACATTTTTTTTCAAGGATAGAAAAACCCAACACAAATATCATGGTCTGTACACACACACACACACACACACATATGTATATATATATATATATATATATGTATATATATATATATGTATTCTTTACTCATGTTGTGATGTGCTAGCTAAATGACAAGAACTAAGAATTCAGCTGTATGTCCCTAAAAGGCTTTCTGTCTGTGACTTTTCCTCACAGCTGCTTTATCTGAGATTATTCTCTATGCTTGAGTAATTCCCATTGGCAGAGTTGCAGGCAAAGTGCTGCTGTCTGCCAAGCTTCTGAACTAATCATTGGTGAGTGTAGTAGCCCAGGAGTGAGAACCTGGAGGCTGAAAATTTACATGAATCCATTTTTACTTTTCGTAGTTCTGGCACTGAGCAAAGTGCACTAGAGCCTGATCTGTTGCATCAGCTTTGCTTTTTCAAAAATAGAAAAAATGAAACATTTCTTGTTTTCATATTTTTCCTATAGTGTGTGAGCATTTTGGGTTTTTTTGTTTTGTAATTTAATTGTTCCAATTGTTATTTTTCACCATTTTGTATGAAGTCTGCTATTTCATGTGAGCATTTCTGTCTGTCAATAGCTGTCTAAAAATAAATACCCCTAAATTAGTTCTAAAGTTTTCTCTCGCTGCTATAGACAAACAGAGCAGCAGAAGAAAATGTTGCAGGTGAGCACTGAGTGTTCCAGTGGAACACTGGAACTGGACACTGAGTAAACCCGGATGCATCTTTCCCCTTTTGATACAGCCTGCAAAAAGTTAAGGAAGAAGTTTAATTAGCGCAAACCTTAGGTTTAAGAAACTGTTTCTCTTAAAAAAAGAATAAGCACATTAGAATGGTTGATAACCTGGGCTGGAAGAAGGGAGGGTTTAGGGCATCTGCCAGGGATGATTTGAAACACAGGCTGTGAGTATTAGCTGAGTCAGGAAGAAGTGGGGTGAGGCAAAGGATAGCTTTAAATTCAATTGAGTGCTATAATCACCAATCCATTCTGAAGTAGAAATTATTTCCAGCTCAATTCTAGAAAACATTCCCATGAAGACTTTGGTTACTTTGCTAAACCTATTATTTTCCTACAAAAAATATTCTGAAGATAAATTTTCAGTAAGGTCTATCTAGTATATTTTTGTATTAGTCATTGAGTCTTAGACAGAAACCTGAGTAGTTTAGGGGAAAAAAACCCCCACTTTTCATCCTTTTCTTGTATACAAAATAAAATGAATCTTGTAGTAGTATTCAGGACCAATGCTGAGGCATCTAGTATCTTATATTTTTAATATGTAACTGGAATAAGATGACTTGATCTGCACAGTAAGGCTATACAGCATCTAGAATACACTGGATACTATTAATTGCTGTCAGATGGGGCCAGATAGATTTTACCTCTCCAGCTATTCAGCACCTCAGATTCTGTTGGCTTTACTATATTTAATTTCACTCCAGACCAGTCCAGCACCTTGCATAAAACAGGCTCTATGGGGTTATTTTTGGCTACCTAGCACTTTCTCCATAAGTGATGTTTTCATTTATTGAGTTATTCTAGTCGGTTTGCTGGAATGACTTCTAGTTTTTCCAATGTCATTTATGTAAAGAGTGGACCATAATTTTTGTAAGAATTACAATAATCTGTTTTATTAAAGATCATGCACACACATATATTCAATTTCCTGTAAATGTCAATGAAGTTTTTGACTATCCCAGCCTTCATTGCTGAAAACAACACTTAATATGAAAAGTGTTCCAAATTTTCCTCCTTACATATTGCCAACCATTTCTCTTTATTCTGTCTAGTGGTCTTCCTTAACAACTCTGTTGAATATTAGCAGTACCTGTTAGAAAGATTTGATACGCTTCTATCAAGTTTTGTACCTGGGAAATTGTCATGTTGCGTGGGCTTCCTAATTACTTTCAATGATTGATTACTTTCAACTTGCTCTCCAATAATCTATGTCTAGAAATTTTCATTTTCTAAAACATGTAAAACAGCATGTCAGATGTTATGACGTGAACAATATAACAAACTGATCTGCCAAGCAGTTTTACTGAAATTATATTGTATCTGTAGTTCAAAGTCACAAATTTTAAAAGAATGCACCTGCACTGTAATTTTTAAAATATTCTGGTGTACTTATTGTAATAAAATTAATGTATATAAGAATGTAACATTTTTAAGATCAATATTGACAGTATTAGTCAGAAATAGCCTTTTGAAATGAAGATTTTTCCTACCCTTTTATTCTTGTTTGGAGCACTAATACCAAATTTTAACATGACCTATTTAAAAAACAAATCCGTGTACTACTGTAAGTACATAGACAGACATACTGCACTCCTACTGCAAATAGGAAGATTGCAAGATTTTTTGTCAAAAGACAGGTAGAAGTGTGAGACAGAAATTGGATAAAAATATTGTTTAAAATCAGACACTAAGGCAGCAAACGAACCACAAGTAATACGCAGAGTATTTCAATAGCATGTTCCCACCTTTATGTACTTCATGGTTTTGATCTCCTTTGCCAGATTTAGTTTATATTCTGTAAGAAGTCTTACCTTTGTTCCATTACCACCTTCTACTTTCTTAATTGATTTCAGTGCTCTTTGACTTTTTTTTGAGAATTCGTTTTCAGTGAAAAGAGCATTTGACCTTGAGGTCATTCTTTCTAATTTTAGCTTCTTCTGGTAAAGTTAGCAAAACACTCAGAAGAAGAAAACTGTTATTATAACATGCTAAGTACTGGATTATTAGACAAAATTTGTTACCCTCTAATAGGGCTTCAGATGTTTATAAACAAGTAGGTTCATTTCAGTGGTAAGAAATAGGTAACAAGAACTATCATGGGAATCCTGGTATTGGTGTCTGCAGCTGGGCAATCATTTGACACTTGAGAACAGCTCTTGCTCTTTGGTGCGGTGTGGTCACACAAAAGTTTCCCTTTTGAGGAGACACTGTAAAGAATTTAGTTTACAGCTTTTAAGTCTTAATAATTTCTATTTGAATGAAATTTGCTGGAATTTTTGTGTATGGATGGAGTTTTGTGTTTTAAAACAGCAAAAGGTAATGCTGAAGTTTTGTCAACTTTGCCTCACGTTGAAGAAAGCCTTGGCCATCAAAATAAGAAAATTATTCACAAGAAAAGAATGTAATTAGTGTTGTAGATAGATACTTCAAAATCTGTGTCATGAGATTGAAGCTTAATCATCTGAAAGCAATGAAAAACAAAATCCTTACCAAAGTCCCACCCAAAAAACCCACATCTATGCAAAATACTAATATTTAATATTTTAAATATTCTCTTTTTGGTGGGGATGGATTTTAAGATCTTAATTCTTCACTCATTGAGGTTTACATGGGTGCTAAATTAAGCAAGATCTACATGTCTTTTTGTGTCTCAGTAAATCAAAGGAAATAATGCTTCTAATGTAACTCAGATGATCTGAGAATAAATCCACGGCTGATTATGAGAACTCAGACACTAATATGATTAACACTGCTCATAAGCTGTTAAATAAAGAAATTAATTCACAATTAATGAGTTGCCAGCTCACTCCCACAACAGTGATTGCTTCTCTTCCTTCAATTTCAGACCCTGTCATGAAACTCTCTCAGCTACCTATCCAGCCTAAGCTTTAACTTTAGATTTCTCATCAGTTTCAGTGACATTTGTTCTGTTATTGCCATTGCCACCATCTCCTATTTACATTCATGTACTATTACCACCAACAGACTAAGCAAACAGCAGTCAGGGCTATCTGTTAGGCTGGCTGTGAGAGGCATTATTACGGTTGCTTAGCAGCCAAGAAGACAAGATAATACATAACTTTCATATAGGGAATGATAGAGAAAACAAATTTAGGCAGTTAGAATATTAATAACCAGTTAAGGCCCTAGTATGAAAAGTCTGAATCATGAATTATCCTGACAGATCAGCATCAAAACTTTCTTTTAGCTTAAAAATATCTGTATATCCTTTATGAATTTTATTTCCTGCAAATATTGCTTAATTTCACAAAGGGCCTTAGCATCACGATGCCATGCTTTTAAGGTTTGTCCTTCCCTGGCCTCCTAGGCTCCTAAACGTATCTGCAGATGGGTAAATCTGATATCTTTATCATGTAAATTGATAGAATGCTTTCTAAAAATGAAATTAAAGGGCCACATGGATTAAAAGTTATATATTGGTGAAGAATCAGCATGACTCACATCACAAAAATCCAGTGAAATTCATTGAACAAGTTGATAAGCATATTGGCAAGAGACATTTGGCTGGTGTAGCCTGCTTTGATTTTAAAATAACATTTTACAAAGTCTTTCATCAAACCCTCTTAAAGAAATTAGGCTGTCTAAATGAAAAGAAACATTTTCACATGGATAAAGATTCTGTAACATAGGAAATATGGTGAGAGCAGTCAGTTTTTAAAGCAGAGGATCATCTCACATGTGGCTCTGCATTGGTATCTGTGTTGTTTCACATAATAACAAATTAATCAAAAAAGGAGATGAAATGAGGGAGGTGGCCAAGTTACAGTAACAAATAAATTTCTAAAGGAAAGGAATATGATGGTCTGCTGCAAAGTAGGACTTCATAATACTGAGTAACTTAGAACAAAAGAGCAGAAAAAATTAAATATTAATAAATATTAAGCAACGCATATAGAGAAAATTATATTCTTAGTTTACTTGTAGATAAGTGGGATCTAAACAAATTATTATTATTTATGATTGTGATATGGATTTATAATCATAAATTCCAGAAAGTATAGAGTTATGAATAGTTATTGAGAAAGGAAATAGAAGGCCAGAAGCTATTTCAAAAGGAACAGAAATCAAAAGAGGAAGCCTTGGTATGCCATAGCTAAATCCATGGTACCTCTGAATCTGGAATATCTGCTCAGTTTTAGCCTTTCTATTTCAAAAGAATATGCTAAAATGGAGAAGATACAGGGAAGTCTGGAAGTGATGTTCAAAGATACGGTATGGATTTTGTATGATGAAAAAATATATAATTTATAGTTTTTTATCTCGATGAGAAGGATGGGCAGGGAACATGATGAAGGTAAAATTGGAGGTGGCATGGAAAAAATAAATAAGACTCATCTCTAAAGAAAAAGAAAAAAGAAAAAAAGATCATCATAGAAGGTTCAAAATGAATGTACAGAAATACTCCTTGATACAACAGCTTTTTAATCTGTGCAATAGTTTAACTGTAATATTTTGAGTGCTGAAACTCTTCAAAAGCTTTTTTAAAAAGTCTGGAAGAAGAACATGTACATCCAGAGCTATTTAATACAAGACAAAATTCAATTCAGGAAGTCTCTGAACCTCAGATTGCTGAAGAACTGGTGAGTGCTGCACGAAAGGAAGTGGTAATGCCCACTTCTCTAATGTTTGGAGGCTATCCTAGGCACCCACAAGTAGTCACAGCTGAAGGCAGAGTGGGTGATCCCTACATAAGGCAGAAGAATCATTTTCCTGCCCAAGGAAATGTGTAAGCATGAATTCATCCTTAGAGGGTTAGCTTGGTGCAGACTGAGTTACTCTAGGGAGCATTAAGAAGCAGATTTTTAGGAGCTCAAGGAACTGTACTAAGAGGAAAAGCAGGTTCTGTTGGAATATTGGAATATGAGCATTTGCCAGGACCACATAGCAGCTAAACGGAGAACTGACCAATATCTCAGGTTTAGGAACATAAATCTTTTTATGGGCATAGCTCAGAATATTTAATTCACATATTATTTTAAGACATTAAATGCCTTGAATACTGAAGGTATCCATATCAAAGCAAATATTTTAATCCACATAAATCCAATTTAAATTCCAGCATAGTAGAATGTGCTTCTTCCCCCTTCCTCCTCTGCCACCTACCCCCAATCTGGTCATGTAAGAATTTCCAAAGCAATGCAAGCATTAGGGAAAAAAAAAAGTATTTTTAATTTTAGTTGCTGAAATGCTTACTATGTTTATGCATTCCTTTATGGTAAATATGCAACAAAATATATAGTAGCACAACCCCGAACAGCTTCATTGCTTCTTAATACTTTAATAAATGCTCACCATAAATCTTAGCAGCAGACCATGCACTATGTCAAATCCATTTATATAATGGCTGAGTAGATTTAAAGTCCAAAAATATTATATTGATAGCATCACTTTGCTGATTGTAAACAAATACAAAGAAATATGGGATTTGTTATAAACCTTTTCTTATTTTCTAAGTCTCACAATAAACAAAACAAAGAAAAACAGCAACAACAAAAACCCAAAAAACACCAAAAAACAAAACCAAAAAAGCCTTCAAGTTCTTATTAGACTGAACTGCAAGCAGTAAGTGACTAAAATTATCTCTCCATTTTTTTTTTTACATAAATAATTCATGATCTGTTTGATCTGTCAGTTCACATCCATCCCCCATCCCCATTTCTGGTATTCTTTTTCGTGATTTAACATGAAAAAATATAGGAATATATATAAATTTAAAATTACAGAGCTTTTTACTTCACAACACACACATATTAACTTCCAAGAAACCTGAATTTTTTTGAACTGTACAGCTCTCAAGACGCACTTTAGACCATATGGATTCACCCTTCTCAAGAAAAAATTTGTTAGGTAGATAATACCATGAACACTATTAGAAGCAGATGAAAGAGCTTAGAATTTAGAGGTTTGAGAGAGTTTTCCTCACTACAATTCAATGATAAAATTTTTATTGATTTTAACATGAGATGATTGTGCTCCAAACCTTTGATGAAAAAAGCAAATTATTGTCAAGTTTTACTAGTGGCGGTTCTGACAAAGAAGCCATGCTAGATACAGAAATGAAATTCGGCTTTCATTCTTCTTGTTTAGAGGCAATTTCAACATAAAATGAAGTAATCTGGGAAAAGGGCATTTGTGTATGTGATATGGAACTCCTGGAAAGGCATATTGTGCAGGTGTTGGTTTTAAATCTATTCCAGAACTTGTTTCTTATGTAAATTTGAAAAAAAAAAAAATAATAGTAAGGGCTTATATGGGAAAATATACCATCATAATTACATTGCTATCATCATGTCAGTGTAGTTCTCTGTTCAGGCCATCTTTAAATTTAATTCATTTGCATTTTTAACTATAGTAATACTGCATTAGTTATATATTAGAGCTGTTAAGGGTTAGATTAAAAACTATTCCATGCATATGGATCCTTAAACATAACCAGAAGCTCCTTTTGATTTTTTTTACATCAAAAAGCTGGTGTTCAACATCTGATGTTCTATCAGGTGAAATGACAGATAAATGTGACAAAGCTGGACTGTGAAGAACACATAGCCATGTATTTCTGTGTAAAACACAGCATCTGAAACAGAACTCTTGCTGACAAGCCTGATTTGGGTCTGATATTTGCACTCTGATCCTGTGGACCTAGCCTTACTTTGTTGAGATTAGGGTACAAATAGTGGCTTGGAGGAGAGGTGAAGGGCACTAAGCTAATCTCTTTGTGGAAAGCCCTGTCCTCTTTGTTCCAGAACAATCAGCCAGGTCAGTGTAAATCACAGATGATTAGTTTCAAATTCTTGATTCCAGGGGAAAAAAGAAAAAAAAAGAGCTTAGATATCAAAATTGGCCAGCCAGGGCAACATATTTGGGTGTGAACAGTTTCCTACTTTTTACCCATAGCTTAACCTGACCTGTTTGTCTTTATTCTGGAGCAGAATGGAAAAGAGCAAATGCCTGCAAACCGTGTTAATAAGCAGGCATCACCACAGTACCACTTCACTCCTGCAGACACCAGAAATATTATGTCTGTACCCACATCCCAGCCTTTCCCTGACCCAAGCACTACAGAAGTAAGGACAGTGAGACAGGATTAGTGCATTGGCTGTGCAAATGGCACAAACTCTATTGGCTGTGTAAATTCAGGCACAAACTCAATCTCAAGCCTGGTCTGAAAAACACACCAGAAACATACAAATATTGTATGCCAAATCACTCAAATTTTGGACAACATAAAGGGATTTTTCTGTTCAGATGAAAGCTACACAATTTTTTGGTTTCTGCTTTGCAGCACTGCAGTTTCAGATGAATTCTGACTGAGCACTTGCTCTAATTAAAACCTGAAATTCGAGTTAGCAGTACAAGAAAAGAACTACCAGAGATGGAAATAAAATTCCAACCCTACTTGCTTGAATTTTTTTGCCTGCTGAACTAATTTCTGCCATGAGTATTATCAGGAGTGTCTTTCATGCTGCCTGGTGGGAAACATCTTAAGAATCTCTTGGTGGCCATGTTAACACTAACTTGGGAAAAGAAAACCTCTACCATTAGTATCCATATGTCTCTTTTGGCACCGATGTCATCAGACCTCAATGTGCTTTCATATCACCACAGATGCATCGTATTATTAGTTTTAATTGAGCAAATACTGTATCATGGCTCAGCAATTTGGTCCCCTGGAGCAATTACAAAACAACCTTTGGGGCACTGGTGCCAAAGGATGACATTTTTATTGTTTGTCCTCTGCCAGCTTCAGCAATGTGCCTGCTGTTCCTTCATTTCACATCTAAGTTGTGTTTCCTTTCTTTATTCTCCTTTTCCACTCCCTTGTTCTAGGGGATACAAAGCTTTATCCAGCAATGTTCTTTGACAGTCCCTCTTTTGTCTAAGTCTTAATACTTTCAAGAAAGAATACAGAAAAAAG